>QVNW01000584.1:0-22370 GCA_014825475.1 Pseudomyrmex flavicornis
ACATCGATGAGTAACGTTGAAGGAGAGGAAACTTAAAGGCGCGCGTACCGTGTAATATAGGCTAACATCATTCGTGTGCACACAAGCATGCACACAAGTATGCACTTACTGCATATAGTTCTGTCGTTTAGAAGACGCGGACAATCTCTCTCGCTGATCACTCGGTCTATTTATATATAAGTCTATGGTTGCTGTTGATAAAAATTAAAAGTTGACCAACTTTCTTTTAACAACCCTAACCGCAACGACAAAGCGCAACCAGAAATAATACTTTTCTTTTCGTAATTGCTATCTTTCGCAACTGGCAAAGGACATTTTCAACTCATTGTAAAATGGACCTAAAATACAGATAGAATGGTTACGTTCAGAAAACTTAACGGTTGAAAGATTATTACTTGTGATAGGACTATTCCTCAAAACCTGCTACGTTTCCAAAAGTATGATCCAATCATAAGTGATTATCTCTCAACCGTTGTGTAACAGTTGAGAGAACAGTTGTCTGAACGCACCCAATGTCGCTGGTGTGCACACGAGTGGTGTTTCCGAACGTGGCCTAATTTGCTGATTCGTTGTTTGTAGTGTTTGTGCATACATTCGTATTTACCTTTAGCCACGAATTACGACATGGCCGCCATGGCAGCTGATGCTTGTTCCAACACTTGACGTTTAACTAGAACATGTCATTTTGCAAATTTCATTTTCACAAATGGCAGACTCTTTTTTCGGTTTCGACACCACGCTCGGCGTAAGTACGCTTTATGTAATTACACGTAACGATAGCCGATTTACATGCAATCTTTTAAAGTGAATACGAGCGTAAATCTTTTCGATAAACAGCAGCGTCGCGGCGTATACCTCTTCCGAGAAAAGTAAAAGTGTGTGTGGAAAACAGTATTGAGCGTTCTTATGATATGAACTTCGATGCAAACGACACTCCTCACACATCTCTTTGTGTATCTTTTTAATCATATTTTATTATATTTTATTAATATTTATACTTTGAAATAAAAAAACTGCTATTTAAGCAACTACGGGTTACATTATCTAACCTTATTTATATTTTCTTAAAGGTCATTAACACATTGTGTAGATTTAGTCAATTCTACCAAATATTTATTTCTTTTCACATGCATAATGTTTTACTTTAATATCACTTTGCGTAAGTTTGATATTTTGCAGAAAAATATTATTCAAAAGTATATTTTAATCAAAGTTAATTCTTTTATCTTATGGAACTACAGATAAATCTGTTTAATCTTGTCTTATAGAGAGAGAGCAAACATTTTTTTCATTCTTATTTCTATATGGTAAATTCTTTATTTTTCTTTAGTTTTTCTTATCTCTTAGAAAAAATCTATTTTTTCTTCTTATTCTCTTAGAAAAAATATATATTTACATACACATACATACATACAGAATAAAAATATTACATAATTAATCAATTTAAAATAAAACAGTGTTATACATGTTAATATTATTTATTCTATAATTAGGATAATGGTTTAGAGGATGGACTAGACTGTCCATTAGGAGAAGATGAACTTGAAGAAGAAGAATATGATGCCTTGAATGATGAAACATTCGGTCCTGATGCTGCTATAGGAGACTGGGAGGAAGATCATGAAAAACTTGCTGAAATTACAGAATCAAATCGTCCACATAATCAGAACACACCAAATAAAAAGGTGCACTGTGCTTATAGACAATGATATATTCTAGGGGTGACAAACTAGCGGTTCGCGAGCCGTCAGAGACTCCTTCTTTTACTTGCTTACTTGCTTACTTTGCTGAGCTACTGGCATATAGCGAGTAGTAGAAGAGTCATGTGGCGGAGAAGAAGTTCGTCACTCCTGATATATTCAAACACTTGCATAGTATAGTTAAAAAGATATTTTTCTTTTTTTCTAACATTTTGTATCTTTTATAGGATATTTCTACTGTAGATATTGAGGATAATTTATCCCATTTAGTATTAGATAAGGAAGGGATAGTACCGCGACCTGGTGTATGGAGCAGTCCTTTGAATTTAATATCTTCAAAAACTCAATCACGATCATCTTTGCCATCCTTGAAAAATGCCTGTACAGTGGAAGAGCTGGAGAAAGGGCTTATTGGGAACAGACCACCTCCAGGTCTCAGTAAATCACAAACGCAACAACAGCAGAGAAAATCTGATGGTTCAGTTGTTTTTGATACCCTACCTATAAATGACAAACTTCAAATCAATGGTGTACCACCACGCTTTCCAGGATTGAGCCTACCTACACCACATCCACTTGTTGTACCCAACATACGATTACCCCATTCTCAATTTTTGCAGCCTAGAGTATTACTTAGTAAGTGTAATATTTATTATCACTTACTTATTTTATAATATCTTGTATATATCATTTTTATAATACAATTATTTTTTATTCTCGTAAGATCAACATGGAAATATGTTACGTTATCCTTTGCCGCCGCATATAATGTTGCCACATACAGTACAAAGGCAAGCTCTTCACGGCTCCTATGGCTTCCCTGTACGTTTCTTTCGCAAGTTTATAGATATCTTAAAAACAAGTATTATAATAATAAAAGCATTGAAGAATCAGACGATTCTTGAATTGAGTCTTTTTCAGCATAAAATTTTTCGGTAAATGTATATAAGTATAAATAAATTATATCTCAGAAAATGTATATGCATAGATTAAAATGCTTGAACTTCATTTTGAAAAATGCGATCTGGTTTTTCAAGTTTTTTATTAATATATATTTTTAAGATATCAGAATCAATTGTGAGTTTAAAAATTATAGATATTGTTGCAGGAATAAAATTTTACAATGTTAGTTAAATTTACATATTTTTGCATTTCTCTTGCATTATAGCAGCCACATCCCAACTTAGGAGGTTTACATCCTAACTTGGGTTCACAGTTTATTCGGCCAGATCACATGATGCCGTTTCCCAACAATCAGATCAATCATCAGCAACATCAACATCCTTATATGCATCCAGGAAACCAGAGAAATCAGAATCAAGACGCACGATCATCTATCACGTCAGGTTCACGCGCAACAAAACTTCAGCGTGACGGTAGATACTATCAAAATGAACAACAAACTGGACAACATCAACCGTTTTTCAAGAATAATCAGTTTCCTCATCGCTATCATGATAGAAATAATCAAAGACATTATCAAAATCAACATAATTCTCACAGCATTAATGGCAATGCTTCGGGAGACCACGAACCCGCAGGAAAGCTTGCTATAAAACCACACGAGAAACAATGGTTAATTAATATTCAATTGTTACAACTTAATACAATTCAACCGTACATCGATGATCATTATTATATTGTATTCTGTGATAAGCGGAATAAGCGAGATACGAATCCGGATAAAAAGCATTACAATAACGGATATCATAGGGATCATAAGTATGTCTTTTTTATTAATGAAATTTATATATATTTATTATATATATTTAATTTTATATTGAATATTTAGTTTTTTATATTTTTTAAATATCTTTATATATCTTTTTCGATATCTTTGTTGAATTGATTACTCTTAGATATTTGATATTAACACTTTACGCTTTTTTTATAACTTTTATTTTCAAGAACACGCTGTTCATAAAATATTTTTCTATTTTTTCTAGAGACTGGGAGTCAACACCTCAAGCTTCAAGATCTGCGTATACGCCAGCTCAATTTGAAAATTCATTAGGCAAACTTCACTGCAGCAGTGTAACTGCTCCACGTAAACTGATCGATATGGACGTTGTGTCAAGTAATGATTCTCAATCTACTCCTCAGTCGCAACAGAAAGATACTAAAAAGACACGACAGTTACTTCTTGAAATCGAGAGAGTACGAATATTCTCATATGTGATTAATAAAATTTAATATTTCTTTTATATTTCATATTTTATATTTTATTTCTTATTAACGAGATTATTTTTCAGCTGTATACGTTGTTATTCAAACTCGAAGATCTAAGCAATCCTCTTGCTCGAATTCCGGAACCGCAACAGCAATTGGAGGGAGAAACTGAAGCAAATGTAACTAAAACTGAACCTGAATTACTTAGCATAATGCTGTCATGTCTGCATCAATTGATACAAGACGACAAATTAGCTAATATGCTGAGTATTCGAAAAGGAAAGGTAAGCGTGTGTGACGCGCAAGATCCTAATGAAAGACTAAATAATTCTAAAGTAATTTAAATTTTAATAATTATTTGTAATCTTTTATACATTAATGTGCAATCTATATGTTTATTGTAGACGTTATTATTGCGTTTTTTACCTCATCTAAATGTGACGGAATATAGTAAGCAGTTAAGAAAATTATGGACTGCAATATTCAAAGGATTGGCTGTAATAGGCCGTAGAGATTGTCACTTGTTATCTGACTTTTACTCTGAATTTCGAAGATGGCTTAATACTGTAAAAGATTTTGATACAATATTGCGATTAGCAAGAGCATTAACTGACTGTACTATCAAAAACAACAGCTTAACTTTTGCTCTTATGAATAAGGTTAGTTTATAGATTATTAAGTATACAATATATGTCATTTACATATGTAAATAGAAATGACAAAATTACTGAAAGCGTATAAAAAATATAATATTTTTTATTGCTTCTACTTTTAGTTTGGTGTATCAGCAATAGCAGCGATGTTAGAACAAGCAGAACAACTATGCGTTGCGAATGAATCTCTACCTACCGAATGGTCAACTTTTGTAAGTACAATTGCCGAAATAATCGGTGACTCGTCATCCTGTGTCATGCCGTGTCACCCAATTGCTGCAAATACGCTCAATAAACATTTGAATCGGATTTCCAATTTGAAGATAGAAAGGTATACAATGCTAGCCCGCTTGCTGACTGATGCCAATCCTTTACGATAGTCTAACGTTTACTCTAGTTATATCCGATTTTTTTCTTTTTTTAAATTTATCTTTGTTTTTTAATATACGAAAAAAGTAAATTATGCTAAAAAATACATACAGACACAAATATATAATATTTTAATATAATTATTAATGTTATATACTGAGATATCATCCACTGTGTATGATAATATTTCTAAATAGATGCCATGATTTTACAAAGTAGATTAAGTCTGATGCGGGATAATTAAAAGAAAACAAATTTATATATGTGTAAAGAAAAATAATTCCGAAAACAAAATATCCCGAAGCACAATAAAGTTTCTTACTCGTACGTACATATATATATATATATATATGTTACCTTTTAGTGTATATTTTGTACACATTATTATCTTAAGCTGGTGATTGATAGCTCGAAAAAGCTATACTACTACTACTACTACTACTAATATTATAGAAAAAGTATAAACTTACGTCAAATAAAATGTTATAGTGGATCTGCATGGTAGCTTTTTAAAATTAGCTTTTTTTTAATTAACAGCATATCTTAATTCTACTGTGTAAAGTTGGTATCTAAAGTTGATACAGGGTGAAGCAATTAAAATTACCATTGATTTATCTTTATGTACTGATGTTTTGGTTTACTTTTCTCTATGCTTAGTGTAATTAAAAAATAAATCAAGCTAATAATTCAGTTTGACACAACTGTTTTACTCTGTATCAAAATGCACATCCTATCTTCCCGTGTGCTGTGTTATTGTATTTTTTAAGCATAAATATATATTACTATTAATGTTTAAATTATATAAGTTATACAGTATATGCATATCAAATTTACTTGTATTTTCATTTACGTATTTTTTTTTTAGGCAGTTTTGATTTTGGGTAAAAAGAAAGAAAGAGAGAAAAAAATTAATAATTTAATATGTTATAAATATTTGGTTCTATTTCTTTATAAAATAAATTTTTTTTCTTCACTAACGCATTGAGATGCATTAATGTTTATACATCAACGAATTTATAGTATATTTGTATGATGATATTTTCACAGAAGATAGTTCATGAGATGTATATGTTTCAACTTTTGTTTATATAAGAAGCAAACATGTTACGCATCTATTTACGCATTGTTGCAAGTCGATAGACTAGAAGAAAAAACCTTGCTATTAGTGTATAGATATACCTTATATTTTGGAGATAACAACAGATAATCATTTACACCACCATTGTTAAAAAAATTACAGAGAATATGCGATATAATTGCATAAGTTAGAGTCAAATCAACAACAAAACACTAATAATATCTTTTATATAAGACATTTATATTATTATCATGAATACAAAAATTAAATTTCTATCGGTTTTTGCCATTGGAAAGACATGTGATATCATGATCTGTAATCTAGTTGTAAACGATATTGCAGACCTATCACAGTTTAAAAAATGTAAATTCTTTTTTTTAATAACATAGTTATTGTTATTAGATCGACATATAATATTGTGATTGCGTAATGAAAGACATAGAAAGAAAGAACAAAAATTCTATATAATGCAACAATGTGTGTTTACAAATAAGAATTTTAAAGATTATCTAAAGCGCGTATGATGACATGGCCTTTAGAATAACTAAATAAGATAATTACTTTTTATTGCAATTTAACTACGATCGTGTTTATGTACTTCTAGTTTTGTACATAAAAATATCAATGCGTGAATGATGTATTTTGTAATCAAATGCAGAAATGTATTTGAGTTTCTGTCGCATGATGTAAACGATACCGTAATGTATCTCGCTGACTCCATTTTCAAAGAGAGAGAGAGAGAGAGAGAGAGAAAGAAAGAAAAAGAATGTGTGTGTCGCAAGTAAAAGTCTCAAAGTATCAGGTCTCTTTTATTGATAACAATTGATTCAAAGAATTTAAATTTTGATTTAAACTTTCTTATAAAAATAGAAATAGATATATATAAAATTCTCCCTCATAGAGCATCGCATTGCAATTTTAACTTTTATATTGAAATTGTCTATAATTTAACTTATATTATTTACTTATAAAAATATATGTCACACTGAGTTTTTTTTTATGTAAATTACGTTGCTGCACGGTTCAGTTGCTAAATATTGAAGCGTTTTATTTTTGTTTATTATATTTACGTAAATTAAGTTCCATTTGTCGTGTATAAAGGCACTTGTTAATTCAATGCGATTAGCTCGTGACGATTGAAAAATAATACGTAATAAACAATGACTTTTCTATTGTGTTATTATTAATTGTGTGTTACAGAGTAAAACTGAAAGAATAATGAATATATTGACTTATCTGAATACTCATTAATAACGCTTTGAGAGTAATTGTTTATTATTGTGTATAGCTCGAAGAGCTTTTGCTGATTATCGTTCTTTATTATTCTATAATAAGTTGGCAAAGAGAAATAAAATCTATGTTTTTACATAAGCAATGCTAAGGATCTAAGGAATATATAATTGATCCTATTATGATTTGTAGAAAAATGATGCATGTCTGATAAGTCCGATAGTTACATTACATTCTTCTTAATACGTAACTGGGCTTATATTTTTCAAGAATAAACTTAGTTATAGGGCTTGTTTACGAATTTACGTTTCAAAAAAAGTTCTTGCAAGCTCTCTCTTGAGAACTTTTAAGTGATTTTATATTTAATAGAAAAATATTCGTTTTATATAGAATATATAATCTTCATTTTTTACATCAGATGCTTGAATTCGCCCAGCTCACATACGTTAATATAAATATTAGGGCGATTAATAAAAACTATATTAATTTTTCTTAAGAAGAGTAAGAAGAATTATATATACATATATATATAGTAAGACAATATGATTCTTCTTGCTCGCGCGTTCGAATTAATGGTAACTTCGTTTTTATCATCATACAAGTTTGTCGCGATAACTAACGTTTTGATTTTACGATTCTTTCATTATTTAGCATCCAACGTTAGTTATTGTGAAAGTTCGATGATACGTTGCTGTTGCTAATAAACTAGTTGTATAAAAAAAAATTTTGTAGCATCACAGCATCAATAATTACATGAATCGAAATTTGCTCGATTTGTGTATGAGCGATAAAAAGGAATTTTATTATCTATAAATGTCGTAAATGCTTTCACTAACTATATATATATGTATGTATGTATATATTTACGTATGTATATATGTACATATATACATATATATTTGTTTTGATATACATACATATAAAAGGTGTCATACTGTAGGCAAAAACCACGTTTTTTCCATTTTCTGTCTTGTTACATAAAAAATTGAAAGATATTTCTACTAAATGAAGAAAACAATTTTGTAATGTCTTCTTATAAAGTAGATAAAATGTTTAAAGCGAAAATTGTGCGTTTGAGTTCTGATTAAAAATATATTTTTATAGAAACACTATGTTTATTACGTTTGTGTGAACGAAACAAATGTAATGAAATGCTATGAAAAAATTGAAATCGTTAAAATGACTCGAAGATTATACATAGTTTATTATAAACATCTATTATGTAATCAGTAATGCGCCTGTACATTTAAAACAAAAAATAAAAATAAAATTGATTGTAAATTTATAACAATCTGAGAATACAACTGTAGCTATTGTATATGTACAGAATTGACCTTATTTAAAGTCAAAGTCTTAAATAAATGTTTTGCATCCTACATATATGTGTGTGTTAATGGCGATGTCTATATTAAAAATTATATAAATACATAAGTAAATATATTCACAATTTTAATATCATATTTCTGTATTGTAAAAATGATTATTATGTTTTTGCTGCAGTTTCTTCGATTATTTTGATATTTAGAGAATCGCATATCGCTTTTTTTTATACATTCGATAGACTTCGCGTCAGTTTGCGTCTAATTTGCGATGGCTTGTGATACATTATGAAGCATTGAATCATTTTCGCCTAAACAAAAAGGCTTTTCCTTTCTATACATCGTTTTATTTGTAACCGTAAGTAAACCACTGTGGACAGCAGACTATAAAGAAGACTGGCGTATAGAAAAACTTTTATCTTCTCTCAGAGAACGTATTGGTAGAATACATACGTAGAATATATACGTATGTACATATCGCTACTTTGCCAATGCGTACACACTTAGTCGTGAGACCGTTGCATACTCGTAGATTTCTATCATTTAAATCGCCATTCTTGCCGCGTGAACTTGCGTGTTGTTCCCGTGTTGTTTTCAATAGTGTTTTTAACCTCAAATATGGCTGATCCAGAACAAGACTCGGGAGACCGGGTTGACAGCGATAATCAAAAGAATGACAAAATGTTTACTCTAAAAAAGTGGAATGCTGTGGCAATGTGGAGTTGGGACGTGGAATGTGACACCTGTGCCATTTGTAGAGTCCAGGTTATGGGTAAGTCTCCACATCTTGGTTAAATTTATTCTCTAATCTTGAGAAAAAATGTACATATAATCTGTTATAAATAATTATATATATGTGTACATATATGTAAAATATATCTACATATATATATACATACACATATTGAAGAAATTTTTTCCCAGAATCCTAGTTGAGGTCTTTATTTATTTTTTATATCTCCATTTATTTTCTCTTTATGTGTTTCTTTTTTTTTTTTTTTTTTCTATGAAGAATTGTTTTATTATTTATGATATGTATTATATTATCATCTTGAGACATTGAGACTGTAAATATATGACGTTGACAATGAATATATATATATATTAATTAACTGTATCTTAATGTAAATGTCTTATCTTTGTGATTTGTTTGTTTTATATTATATTGTGTTTATATATATTGTTTTCTAATACACAGTTCAAAAAGGTATGTGATTATCAATTGTCATTAGTACAAAGACTGCACTCTAATGTTCACTGTCTAAAAATCTAGTACATGTTATGAAATCTATACTGGTAATCTATAGTACATGTGAATTATAGATCTGGCAGTGAATATCGAAATATATACACTCAAAGTGTATATATTTCAAACAAATAAAACATTAAGATATATTCATTGTCATTTATTTATATATATTATATATATATAATTGTACTTGTAACTGTATTTTTATCCATTATATATAAATTGTTTTATCACACACTACTAGAAAAATAATCCAAAGATAATTATTATTAAAACTCAATTTGTCTTAATTCTGTTGATTAAAATAAATTTGTAAGAGTTGAATTTTGAGAGATTGCAACAAAATATTTCTTATGTTAAATGTTTGTATCTTTTTTTTTAATTCATAGCATTATGTATTATTAAACTTTTTAGATGTGATATTTTATGGTCATAAATATATTTATTTATTAGCTTGACAGCTATTTAACTGTTTTATACATAAATAACTGCAATTACCATCATTCTCAAAAAAAACATTAAAAGGAAGAAAATGTAAAATGTACCAACCTTTTTTTACATAAATGTATATCACTTTATATATAGTTAAAATTACAACATAATAACTTACAAATTACATATAAACTTAACATGAGTATTAAATTATCAAAAATATTTCATCATCTTTATTGTGCTTTGGCAAATACCTTACAAACAAGCGGCATCACCCATATAGCAACAAATATAAATGGGAAATATGAGAAACAAAGAAATGCATCGCGATTGGTCATTGTATACATGTGTGTGGAGTAGCAATAACGCATGTAATTCTCATTACAAAACAAGGCATTTGCATACTTATTGCTTTATATACTATTGAATTGAGTCGTATATTAAACTGCGTAGTAGGAATGATTTTTTTATGGACAATATTTTTTATAATTTTATAAACGAGGAACACTATTACAAACAATATTTGTCGTTTTTATTTATTTGATGTGCGAACAAAAGAAACTTATAAGAGAGAAAAAACACGTTTTTATACTTCTGTCTATACAAGTGAGATTCACCGCTAACGGAACTTTTTGTCTTCGAACACACAACTATAAACGTACTCGGATCATCTTATGAAAATGAACGCACGCATTTGTTTTACATTTGCTGACGTTGTTTACGTCAGTTGTCAATTGTGATATGCTAAGATTTTACATTGACACTGCGTTAACACGCTGTGAGTCCACTCGGTCGAGTTAAAATGAAGAAATGAAGGAAAATACATCGGAAATGCAATTCTTATATATTCGTTGAATTATATTGTTACTCTTTTTTTTGTATTATTATTATAGTTCTCGAAAATATTTGAGTTACGAGCTTATTTTGAAGTTACTTTATAATGAATTTACGAATCTCAATTATTCTATACGCAACTTGTTGCGAATGAATTGTGATAAAAATGTCACTTAAAAAAAATAATCTACATAATTTCTTATATAAATATTTCGATATTGCACAAATAGAGTTTATGCCACACAAATTAAATTAAAGAGATTAATATACATAATTATTACTCACATTTCAATATTGCACGTTATATTTCACCAAAATTTAAATTGATGTGTGACCGAGAACACTCGCAAAGTGCTTGCAGTTTCCATCCTAACTTTCGAACATAGGCGATTTGACGAATTGTTGCCATTCATCCCTTCTTACATTCTTGAGACTTTCATCTCAACTACAACTACGCTTATAATTTTTCTTACTCTCTTTCTCTACTTCGGAGAATAAAAAAAATATATATGTGTATATATGTATAATTTGCTATTTATATATTATCACCCGCTACGCGTATATATTATAGAACCATATTCACATCTCATATTAATATAGCTTTTATAGGATTTTAAGTATCATTCGTTTAATACGAAAATTACAATAACACATCCGATCGTGAGCTGAGAGTCACATTATCTCATCGAGAGTCAATTTCATCAATTGATTGAACCTCAATCGCGCAATTCAATATTGTTTTTCTCTATCTTCTTTTTGGAATCTTTTTTTGTATCTCAACAACAGAGAAAAGAGAATCGATAATCATTGAGCTGCTACGCTAAAAAAGTGACGACGATTTTGAGGATGTACAATATATACAATATAAAGACCTTCGCATCTTGCATCAAAAGTTTACATTATCACTATCTAGCGATTTAAACCTTTACTAAGCTATTTACAGTTATCTCGAAAAGAGCATCACGCGCGCGCGCGTGTGTGTGTGTGTGTGTGTGTGTATAGGAACGCGATTGGCTTAAAACTTATTGTCGCCTAGGAAGTTCGCCTCTGTTCGAAAGAACGGTTTCTTGGTCGGCGTATAATACATATAAGTACATATATTACGCTTTTCCAGATTCAAAGTATACGTGGCGATTAATCCGCACGCGAAATCACGCGACACTGCAGCCTCACGCGGACCGCGTTGTCTCGCACAGCGAAGGACAAAAATGCGCGATTTCGTTTATTTAACTTGAGGTAGACCCTGTAGAGAACTTTGTCGAATAATAAAACTTTCAAAACTATGTATACTCGGTCAACTGTTGATTATAATCACGTGACACATTTCCACGATGGCAATGTGAAATATACGTTCTTCGTATATTTCGCAAATCTAATTACCTTTAAAAGTGCAGTAAACTCTCGCGATTTAAGCGTCACACCTTGACAAGCTTGGCACTATCACTAGCTCTGATCCCTCGCGTTTGTTAGATATAAATAATAGCATTGAAGAAATAAGCAAACAAAAATGGCGCATCACACTTTTGAACAATTTACTTGATTAAAATTTCGATTTTAAAGTCAGTGTTTAAAGCTTAAAGGATAATTGAAACGTTTTTCATCGATATAGAATTTCTTCATTTCTTCATTTCTCAACTCATGTCAAAAAATGTTACTTAAAAGAGTTACGAGTCTTATGAAAAATATTTTTCTCCATTTATATTCATTCATATATTACGTAAAAGAAGAGATTTTCGTTCGTTATTGATAAGTTTCAATTCGTTTCGTCCAAAATGCAAAGAAACTGATTTGAAGTTCAAATCGAAAATATAAAGATAAGAATCGAGGGAAAAGAGCATGTTTTCTTTTTACTTAAAAAAAAGGAGAGATATACTTTCGAAAAGAAATCACCTGACTTTTGTTTATAAGGGAAAGCGTATCTAAAGAAATCAAACCTTTAAGAAATTCTACTTCTTGCGAGCTATCCCTCGTTAATAAAAACTTCAATTGGATTTGGAACAACTAGCACGCCATCGGCATCGGCTTCATATTGGCGACTGCGCTCATTCTTCTAGTCGGTCCGGTGAATCGCTTCTCGATCTCCTCGAGCGACCTACCGCGCGTTTCTGGCACGCTGATAATAACGAAAAAGAAGCCTGTCACGACGATCAGGCCGAACATCCAGAAGGCGCCGTGCGCGCCGATCAGCGATATGATATCTTGGAAGGTCTTCGTAACGACGAAACATGAAGTCCAATTGAAGCCTGTCGCGATGCTCGCGGCCAAGCCGCGAATCCTAGCGGGCAGAATCTCACCCATCATTAGCCAGGGAATTGGCCCAAAGCCTAGCGAGAAGCCGATCACGTACACGATTAGGCTGAACAGCGGCAGCCAGCCGATGAACGTCACGTCAATGCCCAACGATTTGACATAGAAGAAACCGCCGAGAGCGAAGAGCGTGATTGCCATTGACACGCTGCTTATGTATAGCAGCATCTTCCTGCCCAACCTGTCAATCACGAACGCAGCGATAAAAGTGGATACGAAGTTGACGATGCCGATAATTATAGTCGAGATGTTCTCATCGATAGTGCTACCGGCATCCTAAAGAAAACGAAAGGAAAAAAACAATTTAATTTATAAAATCTTGCACGTAATCAATTTGAAAGTCGTTGACTATAAAATTTTTTATCTATTAACTTGAGAAAGAATAAAACGTACTTGAAAGATTTGCACGGTATAGAATATCACTGCGTTAATACCGGATAACTGCTGGAACAACATCAAACCCAGAGAAATGAGAAGCGGTTTGAAATTGTTAGGTTTGAACAATTCTCTCATCGTGCCCTGAGTAGCGCTGCGTTCGCTTTCGATATGTGTCTTCTCGATCTCCATCAATTCTTCGGTAATGTCTGTGTCCTTGCTGCGCAGCCATTGGAGCGCTTTTCGTGCTCGCTTCGTCTTGTTCTTGGAAATATACCATCTCGGCGTCTCCGGAATTATAATCATCAGCAGCATGAACGGTATAGCTAAAGTCGCTCCAAACAACGCTAGATGTCTCCAATTTAAATACATGCCGCCCATGAAGCATAACAATATACCTGTGCGCATTGAATATAGAGAGACATGAAACATAAATCTCGACGAAGAGGATATGTTAAGTGATGCAAACATTGAATGCCTGCTCAGACATGTGTTTGTTAAGTCAACAATAAATTCTGTTTTACTCACCAGTGTTACCAAAAACAGTGGGCATTAAACCAAGAGTACCGCGCACTTCCGTTTGGATGGTTTCACCTAAGTACACAGGTAGTGTTAAAGAAGCAATTCCTACACCGAATCCACACAACACGCGTCCGACTAATATCATCGGAACATTCTGAGCCAGTGAGATGAATAGCCATCCTGTAATGAAACATATTATAAGTTTCCTCAGTTTCCTGTTTATATATATATTAACATAAAATATCTGTATTAACATAAAATCCTACATGTTTCGATATTCTTACCTGCGATGAACGGTATTGACGTGGAAAGTATCGTGGTTTTTCTCCCGAAATATTCGATGCATGGTCCACCAGCAACGCCACCGAAAAGTGCGCTCAGCGGCATAAGCGAGCCGATCCACATGCTCTGCAATATCAATTTGAAATGTGACAGTTTTTTAGATGCACGTAAAAGTGATTACAGCACATTTTGCAAACAATATACTATGGATTTAAAATTGAATGATGACATTTGGTATTTACATAATATTTATTTATGACATTTGAAATAACTATATAGTTAAAATAAAAAAATCATTCGGCTAAAAAAAAGTTGAGATCGGTTTTGTCGATCACGCGGCACAATCTTTCGTTCAAACATTTGTCATTTGAATTACAATGGTATATACACTTCGGAGTACTCCTGACATAGTTTTGCGTATTCATCAGAAATCCTTCGAATACAAATAAGGCCGGGAAGCCGGAGAATGTCAAGGAAAACAATCGTAAAGAATGTATACATGTATATATGTAAGCGTCGGTCATTTTGGTTGCTCATTCGGGTGATTGTGCTGTGTGTTTCAATTAAGTTCTGCGCGACGCAGATACGAACGAGTTACGAAATTTCTTTCTTGCGCTTAATTAACTCACTAAAAATGCAGAATTGTTTCTCTAATAATTACTATTACAAAATATCTTCACAACATGCAATCGCAATCTGAATAATAGATAAGAGATACTGTTTTGACTTTTTTTGGTTTTAATATCTTTTTAGTAGTATCTTTAGTATGTCTTTTGAAACAATAAAAATTATAAACAAAAGAATTAGAAGAATAATTTTATAACAACCATAATACAAAGTAGTATAAACGCAAAATTGTCCTAAAAAGAAAAGTATTTTTCAAAAACCTGAAATATTATTAAATATTAAAATTTTATTTTCTTCCTTTTTCTTCTGTTTTGTGCGCTGATCTTCGATATGTATATATCGAAGTGATGTTCCAGTATGTTTATCATAAATTGTTTAAGATTGTTCAAATACGCGCGTTCGTTTTCTTTCGTTGAGCGCGCATGCACGGAAGTGCGTTATTCACGCTCGTTCACATATCTAAAATCAATTTCTGACATCGGTCATGGAATCTTTTACCCATGACAAGTCGACGTGTTCCGCAAACAACCAATCTCCGTTGCGGCAAGTGAAGCGCAACGCTTTCCTCAACCAATACGATTGCAATCAGGTCATCGTGC
The DNA here is from genome assembly GCA_014825475.1 of Pseudomyrmex flavicornis. Classification (NCBI taxonomy): domain Eukaryota; kingdom Metazoa; phylum Arthropoda; class Insecta; order Hymenoptera; family Formicidae; genus Pseudomyrmex; species Pseudomyrmex flavicornis. Next base: position 15,746 of record QVNW01000584.1, read on the forward strand.
CCCTGACCACGCGCCAATGACGCATGTAAGGTTAAACCTTTCAATGATCCGTTGACCCTTTGAATGACGAAGGTCATACCTTTCTATACAATCGCGGATCATGACAATTTGCAAGTGACGCATCACGTCGTTTGTCATCCGCGTTGCGTTCTACTTGAATTTATCTACAAATTGTTGCGAGTAAACAATTTCCTTGGAGACTTTTCCTTGACATCGTAAATTTTAATTAAATAAGGCTCTATCAAATCGATACTTTAGCAACGTAATCGTGATGTTGATTTAAAAAGAAAATATAATGTGTACTCGCGCATTAGCTTTACGTAGTAAGTGTCTTGACGAATTACATGAGGTTTGTTCGCGTCGCATGCCCCAACAGCTCTTACTCGCTCCAACGTTTTTTAACAGCGAATTCGATAGCCTGCACTAATGCGCACTGAATGCGACTTTTTTTATTGAAAAAGTTCATTTGAAAATGTTTGAAGTTTTATTTAAGTTTCATTGAGAAAAAGCGCGTTGGAGCGAGTAGGAGCATGTTGGGGCATGCGACGCGAATAAACCCATGTTTAAGCTTAGATAAAGTTCACAAATAATAGAGAAGATATGATCACTACTAGTAATCAAAACATGAGAAAACAATATTAAGTGTATATTTTGAAGGAAATGCTATGTTGTTCTCGCAAAAACAAAGTCGTAGACATGTTATTTGTAGATTAGCTGCACATATATTCAAACGAACGTGTATAGTTACGTGTAAATTTTATAATCTATATAATTTTTTAAATGTTTCAAGCAAAATTTGCGCTCAAAAAGTCGCGCTTATCGATAAGAATTAGTGAACAATTCATAAATGTAATACCGACAAGTAAATCAGAATCAGATAGTTAATAAAATGGTCCATAAATAAATAAGCGAGATACTTACCATTTGTTTGGTAACTTCGAAAGACGTCGTGGAATTATCGCGCATGGACACCAGCGCCGGCGACGTATAGGAGGACGCAAAACCGATCACTAGTGAACACAGCGATACTGTTAACGCGGCCAATACCTGCAAAGCACACAGATACATTATAGAATGTGACTACGAAAAACTGCAATAGAAATTTCAACTTTCGAACAATCAATGATTATTAAAAGAACATTAAAAATTGTGTAATATAAATTTAATTTAAATAGGTAACACATAAATTGACAAGACAAACCATATGGTACAAACAGAATGGTTTTTAATTGAAAATTTGTCACATAAAATACAAATAATTTTCAAATATATTTCTGTTGCGCAATGTAATGCTTGCGTTGAATTATTGTTTATAGTTAGATTCATTGGGCTGAATCTATCTCAAGACGTCACGATCGATTCAATCGATGTTCGATCAACTGTGTCGTTCGACTTGCGTCATTGCGAAGTATAGCCAAAAAAGTATAGTCAAAAAAGATGATTTACGATTTCACGTGTAAAATTTTATTAAATATATCTTCATTCGTACGACATATTATGTACATAATATAAAATTTTGTAACAAGATCTAGTTTCAGCTATGTTTGCGAATTTGCAAATAAAATTATTTCTAAATTGCTCGTAACTTCTTGCACACATTTGAAACGTTCTTTATTTTTCACATGTATAAATTTTCGAAGAATACTTAAAAAGCTTTCCACCTGACTAAATGTGCATTTTGCACGTGGTACGCTTTCCGGCACCTCGATGTTCACATAGGTATCCGCTCGTACGAGGAGCTTCATGATAGACAGCGGTGAGTTTTGCGAAAAGAAATCCGTTGGTTTCAAAAAATTCAACCAAGGTTATAGCTCCTTTCAAATTTTCAAACAGACAAAAGATCTCTTTCACACAAAATTGTTTTGAAGATCACGACTTCGATGCAACGGTTAACGATCGATAAGAATGTATATAGAGTACACACTGACGCGAGTGAAGGTTATATCCCGCGATGAAATACAAAACTATCGACACTCTCTCTCTCGTGGACTGCGCCGGGTAGTTCTTATATAGGGAGCGATGCTGGGGGCCTCCCTCCTTCTCGCCACTAGCGCGACCACGTTCACCATCCTTCGTCAATTATTGTACTTTCCGTCGTATATATGTATGATAATCGTACGTATGTCTGTCGTCATGAAGGACGTATATATATAATATTAGTAAGATGATATTTAAGAATTCAGTTGTTTGATCTAATTGCGTATTCTGTTCGCTTTTGCTTTGTACAAAGTGATAGGCTATACAGCGAAGCGCTGCTTTCCTCTTTTATTTTTATGAAAATAAGATCCGTCACACATGAGCGCAAACATGTTTTAAACTATTGTTTTTATTGTGTTAATGTTATTGGAAATTTAAATTTACTTGTAAATTCAAATTAATAGCTGAAGAGGACTTTAGGATAGGATCAAAATGTTTCAATTTATGATTTTTATATTATTTGTTCGTTCTCTTTCTAATTCGCTAATAATATCGAAATTTTTGATCAATTAGTTGTTCTTTTTTTCTTTACCGAAAAGATTTATTGCTATTGTTTTATAGTTTATAGTTTTAGAATTATTTTATAATCTCGCGAAATGTATCGCAGAAAATTCGAGTACATCTTTAAGCGCTTTTATTTCTGCACGGAAAGTTTTCTTCTTTATTCTCGTTACGTGCATGAATTTAGAGACACGTCGTCATTTTATCTCGCGTAATTAATGACGATACGTAATATTCGCATTGATCGCGTCTTATTAAGTTGTTTTAATAAGAAAGAAACCGTTGAATGTGCGATAATAGCCACACACATGCTTTTATTGATGTCTGACGCGAATGATTGTTCGTGTTTTGTATAACAAAGATAATTTCTTGAATAAATTTTCACTCTTGCGTCGCAGTTTTTTTCACAATTGTTTTGTTGAATTAAATTTAGTCATCTAATGAGAGATAGAGAGTAAACGCCGTAGTTAATGGAAATATAAAATTATATAAAGAAATGAAAAAAAGTTACTTGTATATATAACTTCTATATATATTAGAAGTTTATGTTTCGTATTTTAGAATGGTCGACAATTGAATTTTCAGGCAACTGAATAGTTGAAATTAGCTATAACAAGAATTCTTGACCTCAAGACCATTAAAGAAGTAATTATTTCTTCACTGCACATATATTTTCGAATTATAATTATGATTATAGTCAGCTATGGATATTGTATTGCGTGTATAATTACGCATCTTCTTTCAACGTAGAAAATTGATTCTATCTATCTTTAAATTACGCATGCACGCTCAGTAGCAGGTGGAAATTGACGTTCGCGCATAATGTAGTTAAAAAAATTCCTTGCGGCAGCGCACTTTAAGTGAAGCCATCGTCGATAGCAGACACGAAGAAACCGAAGCGTTACGCAAGACCACAGTATTCGTTATAGGGCCGCGTCTGCTCACCAGGTTTTATTTCTCTTGTTATCGCGCAATTATTCTTTGCTGCGATCGTTCCGATCGCGTAACACGCGAAAATTGATACATCTGGCGGACTACACGCGTGGTCGTACTACTATTGTAGAATCGCGTAACACGCGTCCTTAAATGATACATTCACGTGACTTCATTCTTGATTACGTGGCTCTCATTAACAAAGCTCTCATTAATAAAAGAGAATTTAAAACTTATACGTCACTTTTATTTTATTTATTTATTGTATTTTTTGCGTTTTTTATATTTTATTTATTTTTGTTTAATTTTAATATTTTTACAAAGGAAGAATAGGTAAAATGGACCAATTTTGCTCTTCAGAGCGGTAAAAATGTTTTTGTAGTTTTTGAGCTGTTTCTGTTTTGAATTTGATTCTAGTCTTTAAACATTTTTAATTTGTCGGAAAGTATTAAAATCAGAATATGAGGTTGTTAGTACCCGTAAATTATTATTGTTCTTACAACCATATTAGTTGCGTTTTTCTGTTAGTAAATCATGAAAATACTTTCATTTCTAATAAATTCATGTTCTATTCGATAAAAAAATAAAAATTTATTAACACGTTAAATGCCGGACCAATTTTACATGACTTACCCAAAGTGCCAAAAGAAATTGTTTATACTGCGATGCTTATAACAGCGCCGCGCGAGTCATCTGTAACCCTCACGGCATTCAACGTGTTAATATCTAAAAACTTAAAAGAGACATTATCAATCAGAACTATTTTAGTCATGCTCGATTTTTATCTGAGATCCATTAAAAAACGCTTAGCTATCAGAAATCTCTCAAATAATGTTGCTGATAACACCGTGCGACAGTGATTTTTATCTGACTTAAAACCCAAAATTTCATGTTTCTTGAGGCTCAAAATTATGAAAGAACATTATTAAAAAGTTTAAAAAGTTTTGCTTTGAAGCCCAATATAGCAAGAAATAGATTTTTTGTAATTGATTGTTATGAAACTGATTGTTATATAATTCGTTGAAAGTACTGATGTATAAGCAGATGTATGAATAATAAATAAATATATATATATATATATTTTACTACAACAAACTGTAAGATAATGTAAAAACTATTTTTAAGCAAGATACACTTTGAGAACCAAATAAAGCTATCTTCATTTATTAATTTGGTATTGTTCACATATTGCTCAATTTTCAATTGGTATTGTTTATTTCATTATAGTTTTACACTTTTATTAATATATTATTCTCATAATCTCTTCTTATGTGTTTAATAGCTTCGTATTTTAAATTTTTTAATACTTTTCCGACAAATTAAAGATTTTTAAAGATCAGAATCAGCGGCTCTAAAAATTTACAAAAAAGCATATTGGTTTTACTTGCCACTCTGAGCAAAAATCATTTCACCCATCTTTCTTTATTCTCAAGACAGTGATTTTCAATAATAATAAAAAAAATATTATTTATGATATATTTACTATTTTTCTAGTTTATTTATTACATTTTTTTTCTTCTTATTTTTGGTTTGATATTTAATCGCAATAAGAGATCATAGAAAATTCTAACTGCTGGCGACATGAGAGATTTAATTAGAAATACAGTAGACTCTCGCTATAGATTCGTTGTAGGAGCGGAAAATTCTCGGAAACGGATCTATAGCGAGGGCTCTCTCCACGCCTCGATCAAGCACGATCAGGCACAATGCACGAGATTATTGAGCATAGTGGGGAGCAGCAGAATGAAGCCGCCGCTTCCCACGACTCCGCGCGGGCAGACATGATAGTAGAGTGACTTATGTGCGTGAAAGTACGTGTAAAGAGGAAAGCGGATCTATAGTGAGAGTCCATTATTTTATGTATTATTTTACAATAGTTAGCAATACTTGTTAATTGATCTTTTAAGAGAAATGTTGAAATTTATAATTAAGATGCTCGTTGATAATAATAATGATTATCAAAATAATTATTTTGCAAATAAAAGGGTTTAGAAAATTCTCTTACACGATTGATTTCATATATCTATTTGTTTTTTGAATATTTTGAAATTTTTTATGTTAATGTAATCAGTCTTGTCAATTTTGAATTGTAAAATAAAAATACAAAACAGCATATGAAAAAACTTACTTGTTTGAGCAACCGCATCGAGCTCGGTTTGTCGACTTTCTTGAACTCGGCGCATGGCGTTTGGATGGATCCTTGGCCGTCCAGAGGCAACTTAATATCCTGAGATTCCATGAGGATCTTGACACTCGAACTTTGCTCGCTCGGTAATAGCGGATCAAATTGCTTGTAATCGACGTCTTGATCTTTGTCGAGCGATTTGTAAATCTGTGTTCCGGTGAGGGCTTTTTGATTGTTTCTCAAATTCTCGGCATAATAGTGATTGGACGACTTGCTTGCATCGCCGGAAAAGTATTTCTTATCGGCGATAAGAGCAGTCTGACTATTGAAGGGGCTAACGTTTGTCTCAAGAGTGATGTTCGATGAGCAATCTAGAGCGGACCCAGAATTGGACGACGTGGGTCTTATGACCGGGGATACCCTCGTGTAATACTTTGGTAGAACGCTGCGTTCCTAAAATATAAAATTAGGAAACTCGTTAAAGTTGTGTCACGTAAATTCTTCCTTTCCGAATTCAGAAAGATTAGGTGTTGAAGGTACAAGTGTTGTCAGATTCATTTTAAGTGAAAATATATTGATACGCGTTTGTAAAATAATAAAAAAAAGATATGAGAGATGATATCTTACACAAGTAAGACACAAAACTAAATTTTGTTTAATGTCCAAAAAATATTTGGAATTGATTTCTTGCTACTCGCAATTAAAAGATTGACGTTATAATATTTTTATATGTTTTATATGTTTTATTTTTAATCTTTCATTAAAATATTAGAGAAATATTTTGCAATAAAAAGTAGATAAAAGTGTTTGAGTTAAAACCGGAGAAAACCGGAAGAGCGGGATCGAACTGGACACTACTGGAACTGTTTGCGCCACTTTGCGATAAAGTTGAATAATATACAGTACAAAGAACACTAATCCGAAGAAGAAAATTAATTTTTAAAATGACATAAGAAGATTGTCCATAATAATATTAAGTCTATAAAAATATTAAGATTGCAAATTAATAAACTATAGGTTCGTGAAAATTCTAAACTATGAAATATATACGGTCATGCGAGCCGGTCGCAGGATGTTGTGCGGAAATAA
>QVNW01000585.1:0-43730 GCA_014825475.1 Pseudomyrmex flavicornis
AGGATTATTAAACGGCACTGAATTTAACGCTACGAGTAAAGGTTATTCACTATGTTATACAACGTTTTTTAAGTGCGCGATTATTACTGTTAATAAGATCTCACCTCTGTTAAAGAGACTCTGTTGGCTGCTTGCTAGCGATTGCCGTACTCGCTATTTGCCTGCACTTGTTTTCTCGCGAATCGGTAAAATTCGGCAAGCCCGATTGTTTACGAACGGTGTTTACCGGCAGTTCGTTCACGCAAAAAGTGCGTAAATCGAAAGTACACGTGTATCAGCAACGACTGTACACGGTAAACACCGTTCGTAGACAATCGGGCTTGCCGAATTTTACCGATTTGCGAGAAAACAAGTGCCGGCAAATAGGAAGCACGGCAATCGCTAGCGAGTAGCTAACAGAGTCGTCTCTTTGAGTTGTAACTGCGCACTTAAAAGATATTGTATAACATAATGAATAAAGCACTTTTATTCGTAGCGTTAAATTCAGTGCCGTTTAATAATCCTTCGGTGCTCCTCAAATTACCGCTCGAATCTTTACACGAGTTTGTTCCAATTAAAACAAGAAATGAGACGTTCATTGTTTTTCTTTTTTATAAACTTCAATTTTGTGTACAGAAGATTACGGAAGGATAATTAAACGCACAATCCAAAGAGAACGATATTATTGCAAGCTCAACTAAAGCTATTGTTTGTAGTACTAGAAGTAGCTATAATATTCCTTACACTTCGAAGACAAGATCAAAGATTCAGTTTCAGTTTCTAGTATCTTTCTTTCGCGGATAACATCGAAATTCTTGCTAAAAATATTAGTTGTCTTTCCTAATTGTCTAATGTAGCTCTTCTTCTAAATTCAGGACTCGTAGCAAAAACCAATACCAGAATAGAGTTAAGAGAAACTGCAATAACGCGTAGAAGTTAGTTCTGTTTTAGATGATTGGCTGACGCGGTCTACCAGTTGGCTTCCTCGTTTGAACGCGGAGCCATGCTGCACAATTGCCAGCTAACACGCTATCTTTATTGAACCGCCGACTTTCGACATCAAATATCTCGTGAATTTTATTCTGAAATTGCTGTTTCTCGGTTGTGCCATTTTCTTGCTTAAATAACACGTCGCGACGGATCAACGACAAACTGAAAATATTGCTTGAGACACGTTTGTCCTCAACTCGGGAAAATTACTCGAAAATAAATATAGTTTTCTCGTTTTTTCGATTTTATTCTTCGTGAAAATTCGACAATGAACTTTCGGAAAAGCGAATTGTAGTACAACGCAATGTCTTAAATTCATCTAACACAAGCACAACTTTTACAATGAAATACAGTCTAAAACACTAACACACTTACTAAGCCGTAAGCGGATACACGTTGCTCGATTTGCAATTCGCGAGATACCTGTACAGTAAATTAGGAAACGATCAGAAAAGACTCGCAACGCTTGCCCGAGACAGGCAAACGTTTCGGAAGTTTCACGAGAATCGGATCGCATTCAGATCCGATTTAATTACAATCGTCTATTGCGGTCCGCTCTCTTCTGATTGAACGCGTTCTGGCGGGAGATACGTCACACGATGCGACCTTCCGGGAGCCGAACTTGGTCACTTTAATTGATAAATGTACTTGTTGAAAAAAGGATTTTGTCAATATACATGTGATAAATCATAGAAAGATATTTTTGCGAGAAAAATTTCAAAAGTAATTTATGACAGAAATGTCACAAAAGATTATTATATAATCTGGTTTTTTTGTTCTTATTTAAATAGAGGTTTTGATAACAATTTTTTATGGTGTATTTTCTTGACTACTTTAGAGCTCTTGAATTTCTTAAAAAAAAAAGAAAAACCAGTAGCTGTAAACGTCACCGATTCTTTGATGTGGCGTTATAACTATATAGCGGTCATATAGCATAAACGGCAGATGGAATACCATGAAATCTACGCGCGCGAATACGAAAAACTTTATATCTCGCCTTCTTTTATTTCGCTCCATCTCTCAGTGCTGAAAGTATATATGTAAGTATGTACATGCATCGCGACACGCGTGTTACGTACTTTATGTTGCACACACGGAACAGTTCGTAAATTTCTATTTCTTTACGGCTTTATGTACACGTTGGTGGCGAGAAAGCGCGCGAAGAACCGCATTGCGGTGTTCGACACAAATAAAGAAGAAATAAAAAAAGAACAATCGGTCTGTATTCCAAATTTCGAGATCGTTAAATGCATAAAGAAAAAAAACATTGATTATATGTATAATTATATATACATATAAATATACATATGTAATCATATAATTAGGTATATATATTTATTTACAATAAAAATAAATTAACATCGTATAATAATCTTCTCTTTTAAAGATAAAATCTTCCAATTCTCGCTTCAATATCTCGATGGTACTTGTTGCCAATTTCATTGGAGATTAATTAAGCATAAAAAATAAAATATTATTAAGTACAAAAGGTATTACAAATGTAATATTAATATGTTTCAATTTTCAAAAATTGATTTTTTCCAAAAAAAACAATGTCTCTTGTTTGAAAAAACTTTTACTCTACTTTTTACGTTTTTATTTTATTTCTTTCCCGGTTATATCCACCATTTCGTCTGCACTCTATATATGTATACACACACACACGTACACACATTTTCTCTCGTACAGAGATATAAATACGTTCGTATATATAGGTTTGTGTACAGATTTTAATAAAACTGTAAAACTTGTATACGCGTAGAAGTGATACTAAAAGTCTGCTATCTAAGTAATGGTCTTTCGTCGAGCTATTTGCGTGTTCGATATTTTCACCGCCTTTGATCTCGCGCTGTTAGGATAGTTTAAAGTGCTCAACTTAAAAGTTTTCCCGTTACGCCTACGGGCTGATTCACCATCATCGGCGCACTTGTTTTTTTCTCAGGAATAGCTCAAGCGATTCTTTACGACTTGTTAGTTTCGCACGCTAACTGTGTTGTAACAACGGATATTTTTGACGTATGTGCATCACCGCTGCACGCTTTGATAGCTTCAATTTATTTTTATCAATTCTGAGAAAATAAAAATACAAACAAAGCACATACACACATACACACGCGGCGGTAAGGTTGTTTAAACAAAGAAATTGTACAAACACAAGTTTCTCTTGGAAAAATTTTATATTTACACAATATATTTTCTCATATTACGAGTGACGTGTATACATGTGTGTGTTTCCATATAGTATATTACGTAAAAACATATATATATATATATATACATATAATTTTCTACTGTGATCTGCACGCGAAGACGGCACAAACTGCAGCCGTACAAAAGAAGCGTGGTGAAAAGTATAGAGGTTACACTTCTCTCGACACGAGAAGACGCAGCTATAAGGATTCCGTTTCGTTACTTGACACTGGTTTCTCCTCCCGAGACTACCGATGTGTCGACAAGCGGACGGAAATTGATGCATTTCCTCCGCACTCGCGATTATGCAACGCGTTTGTACAGCATGTGAAATGCTCTCGATGCTCTTTCGCGTGGCTGATGACGCATGTTTTAATTGTACAATATACCACATTCGATTTTGTTCGCGAGAATTATAATATATTTGTAGTAGTAAACAGTGATAATATTTTCATGTTATATTAATAATGCCGGGTGAATCGATTAGTGTAGCGCGTTTAACAAAAATCTCAATTAGACGATAATATCTAAAAGTTGAAATATATATAGATGAGATGAGTGATATTCGTTTTGATAGAGTATCCGAGAATTAAGCAACGTGTGTTATCGTACGTGCCACTGCATAAACATACGTATCCCATTATCAAGTATCGGCACTTGGCAACACGCCATTATCGGGTGCGACAACATTAATTTCTATCGACTAGTTTCCGGGGCATTTATGGACGTGCAATAAATCGTCACCGCAGTCGTGTTTAAAATTTGCGGTCGACTGCGTCGGCACAATACATAAATCGTTTCTACGTCCATTTGGCGTAACCATATGCATGTTGCTGCAGCTAACGCTGGAATGTAAAAAAAAAAAAAAAAAAAAAAAAAAAAAAAAAAGGGAATCGGGGGAGCGCTCGATGATGCGCGCTTCTGAACGGGAATCCTGTTATATATTCGCAGGAAAAGATATACACGTATTAGCGTATTACGTGCGATAAGCATCAGCGTGATCGGTTACGCGCCGCGTTTAACGCAATTAAACAAACCGCGCATCGCAAAACGCAGCTCTTTATTGCTCATCAGCAGGTGGCACTCAATTAGGGGCGGCCGCGAATTTGCATAAATAGTGCGGAACGAGCAAGCGCACACACGCGTCGCCGTTGCATCGACCGTTCGAATAATCATAATAGCTCGCGTTGACGACCGATGTTCATACACAGGGGATCTGATAAAGCCAGACTTTAACACTTTTAACGATAAATTATTTATAATGATTCGCAACTGATGTTTCTAACAAAATATTTTCCGTGATTTATGGAAAAAAACCTCACTGTATATATTTATTATTATTAATAAGTGATGTGGAAAAAATGATAAAAAGTTTAAAAAACTTAAATAGAGACATACCGAAATAAAGAAACATTGCTTGCATTTATAGTTTTTACGATTGAAAATCGATAAGAATCTATTGTCAAAAAAATAAAAAACAAAAATTTTGGAACACCCTGTATACACTAGATCGTCGTAATCGGGCTTCGCGCTATCTCAATTAATTGCCGTCACATTATTTGTGGTCGGGCGGAACTCGCCTAACCCCTCGCCGCCTCGTTTCGCTACCGGCGCGCTCATTCACTGGTGCGCTCTATCATCGAGTCGCGCGCTCAACGAAATCAGTTAATTCCCGGATTACCCGAGTCACAAAATAGCCCTTGCTCGAGTCCTTTCGCGTTGCGGCTTAATTTGAGCGCGATTAGATAACGAGACACTTACGCGATGAGAACCGCGATTATTGCACGGAATTCCTCCCGTGACTGGTACGACGTAATAAAAATATATATTCCTTGATGAACTGTAAGATGGTGATGTTTTTTTTCTTCTCTTCTTTTCCACAGGACGAAAATTTAAACGGCGGTCTAATTATCTAGAGTTAGAGACTTCACGTGAATCAAACTACAAGTGTAACAAAACTTCGGTTCCAGTTAATTTCAAAAGGAGTTTACTTTGATACGAACCTGGTTTGTGTGTGTGTGTGTGTGAGAGTTACTTATCGAGATATTTAATGTTGAAAATTTGAAAGTTTTGGAAGAACTACCATTAGGAACTTCGCACTGAGGCGTTCAACAAATTTCAATAAATTTTCCCATTTTGTCGGAAGAACGATCGTTTATGACGTCAGGATTCCCTGTGTATATGTTCGCCAATGTGTCTTTAACATGTTTTCTTAAGTGTTTAATTCATATCATCCATACAGTTTTCATCAATGAGATTTTTGTTTTTCAAACTTCTTATCGCAATTTAAAATATGAATAAATTTTTCTGATTAATCATCTCGTTTGAGATATGGCAGACTAAAGAGTCTATCGCTGATTCGTTTAACGATAACAGACCGCTGCGTCAGAATGAACATGCAATATGAACGCGAAACGAAATCGAGCGACTCGTTACCGGGATATTTTTACGGTCATAAATGTACAAGCGTTAAGTGTTTCCAGCGTACGACCTCGTATTTATACACCGACATTTTGTTCATCAAATATTATTACATGTTATTCTGCGGCGTGCCGTGGCTTGTCTACACGTCCATTTCTGTCAGTCATTAAAGTATAATTGAGTTCTGATGCGAGCCGATGTTTGAACACGCGCACTTTTATTCTCACACAATCTATTTTTTCAATCATCGCTTAATTGGATAATCATTGCGCAACAAATTTATTTCTTGATTTTAGCCAAGTATCAAGTTGTGCGTTCGCAACGCGCTTCCCAGTTAGCGATTTTACAGAGAGAACTCACACGGGATATACATATAACATATATTAATCAGTTCGCGCGTAATCATCGTATAGAGAGGCGTTACTACAACGATATTGAATCGATTCTCTCGATCGATTTTGCAAACCTGCGCCCAACATTATCGGATATGAAACCATATTGCGCAAAGTGCGTGTCGATTAAATGCAACCGTTTTATTTACCAGAGAGAGAGAGAGAGAGAGAGAGAGAGAGAGAGAGCCCGGCGCGTTATACATTTCGTTTCCTCTCGCATATTCGCGATATCGATTAGTTACACCTTCATATTTGTCATCGTTATTGGATTCTGTTTGCCTATACGTTTTTCTTTTTTTTTTTTTTTATTTCATTTCTGTCGCGTGTGTATAGTTTATTATTTATTCGCTACATTTGTAACGCAAATATTTGTGTTGAATTTATATAGTTAAATTTTGTTGTGCGTATTCGGTGCTCTTAGCTGTGTGACCTGGTAAACGGGGTTACAGCGCGATAAACTAATTTAACCTCAATATCCCCGGAGATCGAAATAACATTTCTATATTCTGCTAATGGCCATAGGCATCCACTCTTTCTGGCAATTGTTCGATCATTTATTACATCGCCAAACGTAGTTGGCGCGTTAATGGTTGACCGCTTCTCCTGATTTTTTTGTAAGTGTCGAATTCCAGTTGTTATCGTGTGTGTATGTACACAATTAGATATAGATTCATTAGAAGAATACGTACTTCTGCGTGAAAACGTAATTTTATATAAATAAATCTTCATTTGTACAAATAATGTTGTAAACATTGTTGCATCGCTATGGTGTTAAATAATAACAAATTGTCTTTCTGTTTTGTCTCGCTATCAAAATAGTTTCGCTGCGGAAACTATTTTGATAGCGAGACAAAACAATTGCATTTCACAAACAAGATAAATTTCGCAAAAATATATTTTCACATCTAATTCCGATATAATATATAGCCGAAATATTATTACTGAATATATAATTAGAAAATATTATTACTCTTGTAGTTTCTAAACGGATACGTTTGCGGATCGTTTCTCAATACACGATATTTTAACTCGCATCATTTTAACGGATTATCATGAGCTGATTTCCGATAGAGAAACAAGCAATATTCCCATCGCTCGCGTCTCCCGCTCGTATTTATCCGCTCGCTCGTGCATTCAACCTAGTTTTATGCGGATCGATACTATCTTTCGCTTCTGATAAAAATCACACGAGCTCTTTGATATCGCAAGATAACTCGCATTATTTTCGCTTGGCGTGACGTAAGAGAGAAAGAGAATGAGAGAAAGAGAAAGAGAGATGAGAAAGGAGACGGAAGACAGGAAAAAGGCCTTTCTTCTTTAACACGTATAAATAATACCTATATTTTCTTTATGGAGCTTATATACACGTTTCTTTCTTGTTTCTGTCGCGCATCCTCTCGCAAAATTATAAAGACTATTGAACGCTAAACAAAATGAAACAGAGATAAGTAGATAGATAGATAGATAGAGAAATAGATAGATGATAGAAACAGAGAGAGAGAGAGAGAGAGAGAGAGAGAGCCGGACGAGAGTTTTGATAACCAGGTACATCACTCGAGTGTAGAAAAGGATAACCGGAGATCGCTAGGATTGCATTTCCATTAGTTAATTTACTTTCCTGGGGAATACCTCCCTCTCCGCTCTTTTCCCCGTCTTTAAAACTGCCTGCAGCAGCGCTCGGAGATGCCTGAGCGCAAAGTATATCTGCATTAAAAGAGTCCCTCGCGATTAAAATTCCTTTCCTTTACCCGGACAAGTTGTCGCGGCTATATATAAGGAGCATTAACTTGGTTTTAAAAAACGGATACTTGAATAATTCGTTTCCTGAACTCGCGCATTTAGAGAGTGTCTTATATATTTTTCATGGATTAAGATTGGATCTTCTTCTTCTTCTTCTTCTTCTTCTTCTTTTTTTTTAATCTCTGGCGTATATAAAGTAGTCTTTTGAAATAAGAGATTAATAAACGCCATTCGCGCGTGTATTTTTGTATTTAACGCTTAACACGCGTGATTTTAATTCCGTACTAGAGCAATAAAAGCTATTATCAAACCGTGTTAAAACTTATGTAATCAAGAAGCACACAGTTTTCTGAATATTTGTATATAAATATATAAACGACATTCTAATTTTCGCGCTCGAATTGTGTCTTCTCGTTCTCGTTCAGTCTGTCAAGCATTGTTTTATGGAGACGTATTGGCTGTATCGCGTCGAATGTGTATACGATCATCACGCGGATGATTGGGAAAATGTTTCGAATACCTGGCGAATACGCGGTGCTCTTTCTGTCTTTCTTCCTCTTTCTCTTTCTCAAAGAACTTTATCCGGGGGAAGGGGGAGGTAAACGAAGTTTTTGAGGGCGCGCACCGCGTGGGAAGTCGTTCGATACGGGAAAGAAGAAAAATAGGAGCCCCTTTGCCGGAGAGATAAAAGGAATCTATAGCCGTGTTTACACGGCGCCACGAGATTGAAGCTCATTCGGCCATCCTCGCTCGCTTTTAAATAAAACTCCGAGGTTTAACGCCGCCCATGTCGTGCTTGCAACCGGTGCCGTGCGCGCCGTTTCATCCGTTCTCTCATATTTGTTGATCTTGCGTGACGCGAGATAATACTGCAACTGTCGTCCGCGCGCCAGTGTTTCTCAAACTGAAAATATATACTTTTCGATATATGCGAGAGTGCGATTTTGCGTTTCAGAAAAAGAGTCTTTATTTAACAAATCTTCTCTCACAAGAGATTAAGTATAAAAAGAAGATTGCGGAGAAACTTACTTTACTTTTGCTAACGACAACGAAGGTGGCACATTGTTGAATTTCAAAGCAGAGACTTTAAAAGAACTTTTTTACTTTTGAATATCAGAAGATGTTGTGTCGCACGGCAGTCCGCAGCTCATCGAGCGAGCGCAGCGTGAAGGCGAAGCGCGCGATGTAATATCCGCGACAGGGAACAGCAGAATAATGGAAAAAGAGATGAATGGTTTTTGGGCGCGTGTCGCGGCGGGGGCAAAATAGCGCAACGTCCGTCGTGATAGGTGGCATTGCACGGAAGATTAACGCAATTGTCACTTCAACCGGCTTTAGTTTAATGGCCGCCGGATTTAGCCGGACACTCCGCAGGGCGCGATAATTACCGCATCGTCGAAAATGACTGGGTGTGTATGCGTGCGCGAGACAAATCGGCTATAAATTCTCATTATCGATATTATATTTTGTTACTAAATTATCTATGTTGTTTCAGCTACAATAATTATTTTTCTTCGATATCGTTTCTCCCGCAAATCGATTATTTGATCGCGTTTAAAGAGAGGAAAAAAATCACTTCCCTCTGCTAAATATTTCAGAACATTTTCTCGATAATTCGGCGTAATACAAATGCAATAAATACAATGTATATGTATCATCGTTAAAAAGTTATTTCGACACTCCGACTAATTCGCGACTGTAATTCACGATGTTAAATCGTGCTCATCTATATCAATTGGAGCAGAAAACACGGAGCTCGAAAGTCGATTTCCTCACCGACGTCAATAATCTCGCGCGACGTCGTCGTCACGCGGCACGATGCATCATGGAATCGGTCGGCTTCATAAGCAAGCCGGACGTCGTTTAATTACCGGCTCGAGATGTTATCCCGCGGTCTCGATTATTCATCGTTCTCTCTCTCTCTCTCTCTCTCTCTCTCCCTCCCCCGCCTTCCTTCCTCTCTCACCATCGAGGAAGTTCCTTCCAAGTTTGGCACAGATGCTAGGCTCCGAAATGCGCAACTGAGCCACCTAATTACATATTAATACACAATTAAGAAAAATAAGCCGAAATTACTTGGCGACTCGTCGAAAGCTCATAAGAGCCAAGTATTAAAAATAAAAAAAACACTACGCGCGAAGAACGAGAGATATTGAATTCCGAGGAGAAACGAAATTATGTGGAGAATCGAATTATACCGAGCGCAGGTCGAGTCTTTGATGTCACGAGTTCGGAGATATCTGAATGTTTTCGATTTGCGTCGGGAACGTAACGCAAACACGGAACTCGACGCACGCGTTATACACGCTTTTCACGTATGTCATCCGTATATGACGCGCGGCCGGACTTTATAACGTTGCGTTATATATTGCCGTGTCACCATCTGTTACGTCATGTCGCACAATCGGTGACGATGATTACGATGAAAAACAGCGCTGGGACGTCTCTCGAGGTTGACAAGCTAAAAGTCGTGCATCACAAGGAAGCGCCGATGTCCAGTCAATTCTCCAGTGTGTTGCTTTCCTCATTCTATTGTTAGCTGCAACCGTGCTAACGACGCGACAGCGCGATTTTAACCGCGCTTTGTCACTTCGAAGTGGAAGTTAATTTCTTGTAATGTGTTTCCGCGTTATCTCGCAACGTCACTCGCCAAAATCGAAAATCGATCGATCGATTATCGCTTCGGATCGACTTTCCACTTGTTCAGTTAGAGCTAAGCTGAGATTAACCATTTATGACTAATGAATGATTAGTGTTGCCCTGTTAAAGGTAAAATCAGCAACGTACAAGTGTTCTTTAGCACTGGGTAGTGATTGTGATTATTATTGCAGTAAAAGAAACATGGGAAACACGGGAACTGTTGTCTCTTTTCTAGTTAATTGCTTTGGTTAATTGCTTAATTAAAATCTTTCTTTCTCTTCTCTCTCTCTCTCTCTCTCTCTCTCATCTCTTTGAAATGACGACGAAACCATTTTGATCGTAAAACGCGCGAATAAACGAAAATAGGATGCTGTTTCGCTCGAAAATATGATCGAATAGCCGTGCAACCACAAGCATTTTCTATTTATATCCTATTGAAATATAAATTCTTCTTTCGCTGCACGTTCGTATAAACGCAACTGCATTATCTGCAACTGCAGCGAGATTGAAATTCGAAAGATAAAATTCGCAAGCAGCGCTACACACGAAATGTGTGAGATGCGCATTTAAAAGATTATTACTGGAAATGAATTTCAAATAGAAAAGGGCATACCTATCTTAACCTCGAAAGAATTTTTCCCATTTTTCTATACGCGAATTTGCGTTCCTGCTTCTATAAAACAAAGTATATAAAAAAACATTGACAGGTTTGCGACCTCTTTTTCGACAACACATGATGCCACAAAAAAATCGTTCTGTCACGCTCGTTTCTAATTCTCTTTGACCTTTGTTCTTTCACACATTTTTCGCTATATTGTCAACATTCATTATTTTACTTTTCCGAAAGTTTGAAATCATTTATGGTCCAAACACAACAACGGAACTGCGCGAATTCAGCTCTCAAAGCTAGGGTGCTAAAGTTTCTGAGTTTAAGAGGGACTACTAATGAAGTCATTTTGTGCTTATATAATCATGTAAGAAGCAAATCTGCTTGTGATACGACTACATAACATTAGAGATGTACTTACACCGGATACAAAAAGTATATCTCAAATGTGAAAAATAATTGATAGATGTAATCTCTCTTTCTCTCTCTTTCTCTCTCTTCTAATGTAATATCTAAAAGCCAAATACAAAAATGATTGCGTTTATCTTGGCAGGGAGATGGGAAATTCCTTGGAGATGTCTTGGATTACATGTTCGCTTAATATCAGCTATTGACTGTCTCGCTCATCTCGTTTCTCTCGTAGATTTTTCCTGCCATTTTCACTGACGACTTTTTCCGTTTTACTGTCTTTCTATCGAGCCCCGCGCGTATGTGTGTGCGCGCTCTCTCTCTTCTAAGAAAAATAAAAACACCTCGCAAGAGATCTTTTTGACCCGAGGCAGCATTTTTCCTGGACGTCGTAGGTTCGGTCTGTCAGAGAGAAAATCTCGTTTGGATATTCATTCGGGAAGTCTCTGTGCAGCCGTGGCTATTCTTGAGCCGAGCTCCCTCGCACACACGTTCTTTCTGATACTAATGTCCTCCTTAAATCCTTGCAAAGACTCGCGCAAGGCACACAGACTGATGGTTGATCCAATGCTATTTCGAGATAAATCGAATTCATGTGTATCGCGAAACAGTGAATACCGGGAACATAATCGTGGAATCCTCTTTAGTCAAGCTTCTTTCAGAAAGAAGCTAGATATTGCAATCGCAATATCCATGTCGACAAATCACTTACCGAATCTTTATTTTTCGCGCAAGATATATATTGACAAAAGTGAAGTCGTAAACTGTGACAAACATGAGAGGAATTATTTTTGTAGTGCACTTTATATTATTTCAGTGTGTATTTGTTCACAAGTTTATCTATTTTATCAAGCATTACTTAGTCGTCCGACAAATGTGGATATTGTTAAACAGCTGGTGGCATTTTCAGAAACATGCGCAAATTAGTAATATTAATGTATAATATATTATATCTCTCTCTCTCTTTTATTTAATATCTCTCTTTTCCCGTTGCTGGAGAAACGGAAGAGAGAAAATATTGAATATTATGAACAAAACACTTTTGTGTGACAATATACTCAATAATATATCAATAACGTAGTTTTCTATACTTCTTTCTCGGGATATTTATTCTGACAAACGTTTATGATACGTTTAAAATGGAAATATGTAATAAATATTGTAAATTGTTTCATCGCAAGTTCATTTTATGTTATTTTTGTCATAAAATATTGCTCACGTGTGCGCGAGAATCTTTTTTTATTGCAGCTTAATTAATTCAAAAATATATAATAAAATAATACATAATAAAATTTGTAATTGTAATTAATTAATAGGGATCGGAGAGCGTATTTGTTGCGTTTTATCATATTAAATAAAAATGTGTGTATTAAAAATGCGAGAGAAAATATTGTAAAAAAGCTTCGTTTTAAATTCATTACGTGCAAAGATGCTAAATCTATTCATGAGATGTCGATCGAAGGAAAATCAATTACAAAAACGTATTTTATAATTACGAACGAGCGCGCAGCACTGAGGAAATGAAGAAAATAAAAGTTTCACGAGATATAGTAATTACATACCAAACACACAGTCGATTCGACGTAATTGGTTGCCGCTCTGTCTAAAAAGTCGGAATGGAAACTTCATTAACATTACTCCGAGATAAAATCCTGCGCTGCTGACGAAGCCCCACATTTATCCTACGGTCTGCAGTTGAACTTTTAACGGCTTCTAAGTACTTCGCCGCGATATCATGTGATCGCTATTTCGTGTACGCTTAATATAAACGGTGCGGGAGAAACTATAGCGCGATGATACTTTCTCTCAATCCGCGGGTGAATTGTTTGATGTGAAATCATCAAGAAAAATTTCTTTCGAAACGCGAAGTCGACGAGAAAATTAAAAAAACACACAAGTGAAGAAAAACTGATCGAACGCATCGTGAGAGAAAAATCGCGCGCAGCTGAAAGAAACTCGCTCATATAGTCTAGAAGAAGTAATTATCAAGATTACTGTAATTGCTCGCTTACTTAATAGCCAGAGTGAAGTGAAACATTTGCGCGTGACGTCTGTGTTCAGTTTTATTTTTTCTAACGATTTACTTTGGAAATCAAGATTCCGGAGAAGCGCAGCGTCGCGGCGGTTCTGTGTATATACGAATCGTTGTCGCACTTCTAGCGAGCATCCGGCATCTCTTGCGCGGAAAATAGTTTAGAGTCCTCGCCCGTAGCGTTAACTGCTCGCACGAAACTCGGTCGTTACGATTCCGGGCGCGTGTCCCCGGAACGAAGTAAGCGCTATTTCTCGTAAATTTAATTTCCAAAGTGTCACGGAACAAGAACGCCGCGCGGTGCGAATGCTACGACCGGAGCGGAAAGAGAGTGCTCTGACTCGACTCGCCGTTTGCCGGGACGTTCACGGTACACTTGTCGCGATCGATGAACCGCATCCTTACAAATAAAAAAAAAAACAAATGAAAAAAAGAAAAGAAAAAAAAGCAATCTAGTCTATTTTCTCGTCGAACGTAAAGAGGAAAAGACTATACGAATAAGTGCTCCCCAACGCAATTCTAGTGCCATTTATTTAATTCCTGAAATTGTACGAGCGTGCACCAACATGCGTCGGAATTCCGTGTATCCTATCGTGGTTTGACAGAGAATTCACAAGTTTTTCTCTTTGTGCGGCTGTGAAAGAATTCTAAAAGAAAAAACTCTATTAGCGCAATAGTGACTGGAAAATGGGAGGGTAAAAAAAAAACGTAACAAATAGATAATAAATTCCTCAAACTAGCCGCTTATTTTTCCAGAGCTTTGTACACATGATGTTACACGAAGTTCTCGGAGATGTCTTGAAAATAAATCGTTGAAAGCAAGCAACTTCGGTAACAACATCTCGCTGACAAGAGATCGTTTTTTATTACGTTGGTCTCTCTTTCTCTCTCTCTCTCTCTTTAATATATACCATACGAGAAAGACGAGTGCTACGGATTCTTCACTGCTCTTCGAGACGCCGATTTCAGGGAGATAAAGTTACGGAGAGTCCAATCTACTAAGTGAAAGTTCCCTTCTATTATTAGGTCTGGAAAGAAGCTCGCTATCTCATAGTTTTGTCTGTGCGCCACTGTCGATTGAATTATGTCGATGGTGGCGAGCGATTTAATAGAGAAAATCTCTGTGGAGAGAGCTCGATTGAAATCGAGTTATACAGTCGATTGCAATCGATCTCGATGTTCACTCTAGATTCATGCACTATCTGTTTCGGCGAATATAGAACGTTATTGGAACAATGATACAGATGTCATTTGTCGGGACGTTGCTCGATGCTTATTTCGACGAAAATCGTTATTGATTGTTCTCATTGAATTTTCCTTGGGCTTGCAGTGCAATAAAACGCATCCGCGCGGCGCGACGCGACGTCAAGACGCGACTCGGCGCTGCACAAACATATCGTATAGGACGTCGGTAAACACGTCCTTCGAAAATTACAGTTTAATGCTTTAACTTTTTGCGCCAGAGTTATTTTTGGCTTCGTATATGCACACACACACACACACACACACAAACTCTGGCAAATGCTTGCAGCGCAATTAAAGAATGGAGGTAAAAAGCCTTGCAAATATTTCCACTTACACTCAAATCAAATTTTATATATACGAGAATATTTATCACGCTGCGCACTCTTTTTATTGGCGTTACATATACATATATCAAGAATAAAAAGAAAAAAAAATTATCTTTCTATCGACAAGTTTAATTGGACACCATCTTTTTCGTGTAAAGCCTGTATTTTTATTTCCGTTTGTAGCGCGATATGTATTTCTTTCACCACTGCCGAATGAATCGATGCGAAGAAATACGAGACGAAACATCGATATGAAAAGAACAATATATATATATATATCGGTGCGTTTAAGCATCAGGAAAAGCGAGAGGCAAACTCTATGCGCGCACATTGTTCGATATATTTCAGTCAAGTTTGTTTCCATTTTGTAAAAAAAAAATAGCGTCAAATTACTTACAAAAGAACGGCGCGGCGTGTTGTGGCGATTCATAAAAACTCAGAGCGTTGTGAGGAAGAAACCGCGTCGATGAAAAGCTTTACGCGACGACTTCGAAAAGTATCAATGGCCGGCCGCGACACAAAAAAAATCCATATTCTGGCGCAGGAATAAAAAGCACTTTAGACTAAAAGCATGCGTCACATGCAATACCTGCGAAGTTATTTTTATGAAGTCGTCGAATAGCTGTAGATTGGCTACGCGCGACAATATGCAATTCGCGTATGAATTCTTAACTATCGTTCCAACAACTTGCGTCGATGAAACTCAAACAAACAAAAAATCTATATCACAAATATATAAAATAGAATTTGAAATATACATCAATAATTTAATGCAACATAGACGAATTGCAAACACAAATGTTGTATTTGCATAAAAATTACAGAAAAAATTTTAATGAATAATTTTAATGAATAAAACTCTAAAGATGATAATTGCACGGTATCATAACATTATTCTTTACTTTAATTCAAATACAATTTGACTTAACGAGTTTGTTTTAGTTTAATGGGTCTTTGTTTAATGCGTACTTTTATCAAAATATTTATTATCAAAATTTTGCACACGAGTGTGGAGCAAAAATCTATCTCCGTACGTCACAATACGCAAATGAAAAACTTAACGTTCTCTGCGGAAAATAAACGTCGCTTTATACAGCGCGATTTTCATTTTCGTAACGACGACGATTTAGTGCGGCTTTGCGTACACATGGGAATACTGAGAGGACGGAAATGTGCAAAGAGATATATAGTGCGCGCTAGATACGCAGCGTTCGCGCGAAAGTCGATGCTTCCTAAATGACAAAGTGATGATAAAAATGACCAGAAAAAATTCAACACGACTTATTAAAACTCTCTCGATCATTTTCTACAGGTCTGATCAATGCGTGTGAACATTCCTCGCGTCCTACATGCAAGCCTGGTAAAATGTGATCGACGAAAAAACAAAAAGCGCGGAGAATATTACGCACACATATAGAGCGCGGAACGAAGAAGTTGCGGTCGTGTCGCGTTTCAGCCGTGGAGATAGCGATAGTTTTGCCATCGGACAGCTGGTTTTATCGTCTCGCTCGCCTGTCCGAGAGAACAAAGACTCGTCGGAATAGAATTTACTGAATAATCACAGAGAAATTTATGAGCGGGCGTGTTGAAAATTTCGGTCACGTAACGCTATCCGGCGTAGATAGCGCTTCTCGCGCGAAATGTAAAACCGGCTAGCCGACTAACGAAACTAATTCCGCGCTCTGTCCGTCGCAAGCTTGTTTCCGCGTTATTCATTCGCGCGCATTTCCTTACAACAAGTACGCAAGTAATGAAATATATTTTATTTACGTTGGCTGCAACGCTTATAGTGACTTATACGACTCGAAACGCGCTTTCATGATAGGACATATCCGTTATTACACGAACTTTGTGTCTTCTTTTTGATCAATCGTCCTGTATTTTGCGCAAAACCACCTCGATCCTCTTCGGTAGATTCAGTTCGAATGTAAACTTAAGAAATCTCAGAGTGTAATCTTTTCTGGTAATTTCTAAAGTTGGAAATCTTATAATGCATTCGGATTTTTTGTTCTCAAAAATTTTCTTCATACGTACCTACAATAATTTATACAACACAAGGCCATCACAGTTTTTATTTTCTTATTATTTATTAATTAATATTTATTAATTAATATTCCTCCCAGAGGGTGATATTATCTCTGACGCGCTTTTCGAGAGATGTTCAAACACGAACTAGCTGACTCGGAATATATTGGCTGACGTATATGTTTCTACTCGTGTCTGCCGTCTAGTCTAGTCAATGAATTAATAAGCAACAAAATGCAATGTAATTATCTGTTGAATCAAATATAGTTTTTCTTTTATTTATGTATAATTATTGCGTTGAGTGTATAAATATATACATTTAATAAATATATACATGTATATATTTATTTAATAAATAAACCGCGTCGCTTTCCGCACGTTTTGCTAATAAATTCTTTATATAAAAAAATTGTGTGTAAGTATGAGATTAATATTTTCTTAAAGTTTTCAACAATTGCGCTTTAAAGTGGCGTCGTAGTAAAACTATTTTCTACCGCCGTAAGTACCGCTTGGAAAATTCCGACACGTTCGAGACCTTTTGTTCTCGCTTAGATTCTATTGAACGTATATAGCATCTTACTGAAAAATGTGCACGTTTCGTATAGAGAGAGAAAGAGAGAGAGAGAGAGAGAGAGAGAGAGGAAGAGAGAGAGAGATACTGGTCCACGTCGAACATGGCGACAGATAGAAGCGGAGATATGAGCATCTTATCGAGCGCTTTATCGGGGCACCTGAGCCCTTAACTCTGATCTCCCTCTTCTGTACGCGCGCGAGTCGTGAATAAAGGACTCCCTTTCCTCTATTATAATGCGCATCGGAGCAGGTGTACGGCAAAGAGAAAATCGAGCGAATATCCACACAGTATCCTCGACTGCACTATGATGGCAGACTTGGCTTCGATGGCGGTTATGAATCTACCCTCGACCCCGTGCCCTCGTATACGCGCGCCGATCGAAGGTCACGCGCCATCACTGAAGGCACGTAGACACTTTGAAGATGAAAGTCTAGCCGTGTGTATGCTCGAGCTTAACGTTAACCGAAAGCGCTTTTAGGATCTAATATTCTGCAACTCGTGTGCATGTGCGACCTATTAAAACGGACGGAATTTTCGAAAAAATAATTCTATTTAAAAATAAGTCGGTAGGCTAAATTGTATAAATGATAAGAGACACACACCATATATTGTTACATATTTTACACCTTACATATTTTTCTGTACGTTAAGAGAATTGATCTATTTAATTTAAACCACTTTACTTTAACTTAATATTTCTATTTCGATTGTTTTCTTCATTTGAGTTCTCGAATGTAATTTGGATCTAAGGTTTGATTGTTTTGAGAACAGAAGGGTGAGAACACGATTTCAACATTAGAAAGAAAAGGAGAATTGTATATCTGCTCGGTGTAGAACGTAAAACTGGTGCATCTCGTGCGATTTCACGGGATGTAAGCGTGAAATAGAAAAGTATATATATATATATATACATGTATATATATGTATACACACATATATCTATACATATATATCATATATGTGGAATCGCGTGTTACTCCAAGTTTACAAACTACGTAGATTTGGAAAAAGAGCGAGCGTGACCGGCCTGCGAAACAGACTCCGAGTTTATCTCGCAGCGACAGTCGTCTCACAAATCATCCGACACGATAAATACTGTCCAATATCGGGAGAGACTTACACGCAATGAGTATTCGACGTTTATGCGAAATATCGGATCTTAAAGTGCTCTTCCTTTCTTTAGCGCATCAACATCAATAAATATAAACCATAAGTAAATCGTTTTCTTTTGCCAACAAAATTTTCTACATGTAAGAGTAGAAGTTTTATAGCAAAAATTTTTGCTATAAAAGAAGTTTTCTTTTATAGCAAGAACTCGAATAGTTTTTATTCTCACACTGCCGTTTGCATGATAGTATAATCGACATTTGTCGTCAGAACGTGCTCAAGTTTTTACACTGATGACGACGAGAAATTGTCTATCAGAGAGAGGAAACATTTGTTTTCTTTGTCGAACGAAGCTTTCAATGTCGATTGACGATGTTCTCACGGAAAAACAATGGTGAGTAAGTGACGTCACCAGTAACGACTCGTCAAATCGATTTCGTGGAAAAACGTGTTAGTGTTTTTCTCAGAACCGCGGAATTCGGTTTAGTTTCGCTCCTTTTCTGCTAATAAAACAAACACTAGCGGCCGATGGCAAACGCAAGTAGTAACGGTCAGCGACAGATCGGACAGAGGCGAATACTGGTAGACGTCATCGGAATTACGCGTAACTAAACTGCGGAAGCAGTTGTGTACGGTTTATTCGCAGCGGTCGGGGTTTGTCACGAACCGGAAGCGGCACAGCTTCTTTCTGGTAATCTCCCATTGCGGTTGTTGTCCTCAATCCGTGTGGATATTTTCGACGTATAGCCGAGTCGCGTTACCGTCAGGAAAATCCGCGACAAAAAAGAAGGAAAAAAAAGTGGATGGTTAGGTTAGGCGTAGAATGAGAAACGCTCTTTTAAACTCCGCGAGTTTCGGGGTTAAGTGAAAAGTCGTGTAAAGACCGCCACGGGAAGATCCGCGCTAGAAATTACGCGGGAGCACTATCCGCAGACGGGAATAGATATGGAAGGTGACTGTATAACTTTTCGATCTCGATATTGCCGGCTTTCGGCCACTAGTTTTGACAGATAGAAAATTGACGAGCAGTGTTGTTTTGAATATAAAATTTAAATGAAATTTATATGTTTCCTTTCTGCGTAAAAACTTCCCACACATATATATGTTCTGCTATTATCAACATTACGCGCGCGCAATATTGCATTATTTTTGGTCACGTTAATAATTTAACATTATCAAACAAATCAGTTGTTGCTTTCATAAGTTATGAATCATAACGGAGATGAAAAAATTATTGAACTTTATTCTGTCACTATTGTCACGTACGTCTTTCCTTTACATCGCAAATATTAAAAGCTCGATTCGAATGCGGTCAGCCGCGTTAATTTACTCAGCAAGTAAAAGGTCCATTATTGAAAATGCTTTCAAAACTCAATGTATTTAAGTGTAGATCGCGCGAATATTAAATTCTGTCCTCGATGTCGTTTACCCGCGATGTAAATTGACCAGGTGAAGTCATCTCGCGCGTTAAATATATTGCCATATTATTTGTCAGACTACACGAATATATATTTGGATCTTGCAGCTTGTCACAGCGGTGGCAATCTATTCCGAGAGTAATCGGATATTCTTGATCTTTTGATCCGGCTAGGATCGCGACCCCCATTATTCCAGAGATAGTGTTCAGAAATTTAAAACAATTTGTCATACCGCAATAAATTGTTTTTAATCTCCAGAGATGCTCGTACAAAATTAAACGAGCGAAGCACTCGAGTTCGAAACAAAACAAAAAAAAAAAAATGTTAAATTGACTTTATTGACTTTATTGACTTTTAGATATTTTTCCACTCGACAATTTTAAATTGGCCATACGCTCTGGTAATCAGTTTATTTAATTTCGCACTCTTTAATAAGTGGAACAATTTTCAACTGATATTTTCTCTGTTGATTTTTCGCTCGGCAAATATGAAAGAACGACGACAACACTACCGTAACACACAGTTAATGATAACATTTTCTTTAGTCGCGTCATAAACAATTTATGTCTTGCGCTATCGCGTACTTTATCGAACTTTTACCTCGCGTAGTACGAAAATGCGCCGTGTATAAACTTATAGAAGATATACACTTCTCCAGGAAGTAGGGGAAGTCTGTAAGATAAACGGGTTAAAGGGCCGGAAGAACGAACGGCAGCGGGTCGCGGAGTTAAGGAGTTACGCGAGAGCCGATAGAAAATCGCGATTCAAATTGTTTTCTCTCGGCACCGATATCGCAAGCGAGCGTTTCACGGTGTTACTTACGCGATAGTTAAGATGATTTAACGGCGCGAAATTGCTCGTCGCGATGTTGCGCCTCGGATCTCTTTTCAGGAAAAAGGAAAGCTTTAAAGTTTCCTCAAAGTTAGCTTTTTGACACAGCGTCAATATTTTCCTGTTTATCACCCTGAGTCGGGCGAACGTGTTCTCTGTGGTATACAATATATAATATATGTCTTAGAACCTTAAAGAAACTACTGTGTGCACGGAACGCGATTCGGAGCTCGCCGTGCCCGCACGAGAGAAAGAGAGAACTTGAGCGGAAGAGGGTCAATAGAGAGATAAGCCATGAAGGAAGAAGCGGTGGAAACAGATGGTCAAGAAATAAATGTGGGGGAAGGGGGAGCAAACACGGCGGCAAGGTTTCGAGATAGAGAAAACGTCGCAGGTTGAGGGGTGGGAAGAGAGAGAGGGGAAAGCGAAGGATACCGGCGAGGAAGCGCACAGTAGCAAACGGAAACGACGACTGCTCCTTGACGAAACTTTAGCGGTATCGCGGAACAGGAGATAGACTAGAAATGAGTAAGACGGCGAGAGGAGGAAGTGGAAGCGGAAGAGAGAGACGGTAAATAAATTTATGGGGAAAGTTAAAAGCATTGCAAGCTCAGCGGTGCGGCGTGTTGCCCCGAGCGCATTTATTTTTCATTTTTCTTTCACCACACACCCCTTTCCATTTCTCTTCTCTTTTCTAGCCACGAACCGCTTTCCCCCATCCAGCAGATTCGCCGTGCTGCAGTCCTCGGGTGCAACGGCCCACATCTCGTTTTCTCTTCCCCCTTCATTTTTTCTCTTTTCTCTTTTTCTTTCTCGCGGGCTCGCTCGACGCGCCGTTTTTTGTAGCGTTCGGACGGCAAATTGGGTTACGTAGAAGCGCGTTCTGACATCAGGAAGTCACCGTGCCCCGAGGAGGCTAATTAACCGCGCTTTGCCGCCGACTAATGCGAGACGCGTTCCGGTAACGAGATACGCGGGGCAGTCGCGGATTTTGCGTCTCTGCATTTATCCGCAATCTGCCTTCGCTTATCCGATGGAACGCGGAGAGTGCTTTAATGTTCCGTGAAAGAACTCCACCGTGTCTCCGTAAATTAGATGAATTTCCAAGCCGGGTGATTTATCATCTGCTCCGCCTCTCCCGAACTGGAATTGCACGCTCACACTAATCCGCGCATATACGATGCAAGCCGCAGCTCGGTCGTGTCAATAATTCATGAGGCGGGGGGGAGGAACTCTTTCCGCAAAAACATACGATGCCCTTCCGTTATTCCACTCAGCACAAATTTTCCATTGATCCTGATAATAGTTCCTTGCGTCTGTCGCTCGGTTATGTCCACGAGGCAAATTCTACGAAAGAAAGCAGGAACTCTACTTGTTTGATAAATGACTCGCCGTTTTCGCGATATCAGCGACGAAAATCACGAAGCTGATACGTACGGGATAAACGCGATCGCGAGAAAGATCCTCCCTCTCGGGTTATTCAATTCGCAAAGCCGTACGTTTTGTCGCGCCCAAGGTTTTGCGCCGCGAACGTTGAATTTTGGAAGAGGCTCAAGAGCGACAAAACAACCTTACACCAAGGAAATGAACAAGTAAGATAATAGATCAGTTAATTACGGAGTTCGCTAACTCGAAGAAGAAAGGAAGGATCGTTTTGTTCGTGTTAAGTTTAAATTGTTCGACCACGTCGACTCCACGTGCAAGCATAACTATCGACATTGCCGCCGCTTGTTGTTGATAAAAAAAACTAGGTTTCCTCATTAAGCGGAAAATACTCGGTAATTGACGTGTGCGCGGTGAGAGTGACGTCAGTTTCATCATTAAGAATGCTCGAACGCCGCTCGGCGATAGTTTCGCCAATTAAGTTCGGATCCGCGTCGGCATTGCGGATAGGGAATATCTAGAGAATATCGAGAGAATATTTGTAGTCGAGATTATGGTTCTGCAGACAATTATCAAACCAAGCGCGCTAATCTGTTGTCATCGCGACGTCTGAAACACTCTAGGATTGGCGTTTCCTCCTCCTCCTCCTCTCTCTCTCTCTCTCTCTCTCTCTCTCTCTCTCTCTCTCTACGCGACCAAGATACGGATGTCAAGCACCTGGAGATCACGAGATTAATATCGATCGTGACACCGCACTGTCGCGTCTGCGTTCGTCGCGATCGATCTCGCAAGATCTCGAGAAGTCACGAGCGAATTATTCGCGCGCTCTTGATATTTCACCCCCGATGGAAATACGTCGGCGCGAATATTTAATGAGAGTCAACATTGCATTTAACGTTATTCGTTAATGTTAAACAAATTAACACAAAGTCGCTCGTTCGTGATAAACATTCGTTAAACCGGACTATTATTTTACGAATCGACGCAGTAGTTTCTGTCAATATTGGTCAGACGGCACTGGCGAGTTTGATCGGACTCGCTTGACTACAAGTGAGTAATCTTGAAAAAAAAAACCACCGCAACTTTAAGTAAATTATTGAATATTGGGACTGCTTTAAGTCGAGTGCTTGAAACACGACCAATCTGGCATTTAAAAAATCGCGAAACAGACGTGTCTAATTATAGAAAGGACGATATAGGAATTTCGAAGAACGAATAAATGGAGGGAATCAAAGATCAGGCACACATCCAAACGACGTTCGTTCGCTCTTAAAGGTCGTTCTCAATGTCAAGCCAAGGAGCAATTCTTCCGCGCGAACTGTATAACATAAGCTTATACCCGTTCCACGGGTCATCAAGAGTTTTATACCACATTGCCTTTGCTCCTGCAAATTTATGGCGATCGTTTTTACGATTTCCTGCCGGTGGCAGGGAAAAGGCAAAGAGCAGCCGCGGACTATCCTGCTTCGTGCAGTAACAATACGTTTTCGGAATATTTTAGCGATTTGTTGTAGCTCGATGTGTACACCGAACCAACGTGAGCGCGCACCGAAGAAGTTTGCGCAAGCCGACGCGACACATTCAATGCGAAGGAATAAAAGCACCTACCGAGATTAATTTATCGTAAAAATTTTATCTATATCTTCAGATTTGAACATTAAGACAACGAGCGACAGTTCAAATTTATTCTAGTTTCCTCCTCACTTCCACATCTCCATCTCTTGTTCTACCTTTGACTTTCTTCTCTCTCAGAACCTCGATCTCCCGCGGTAACAATAATATATATGCAACTATATAATACGGCACACGAGAGCTGTATATTAGAACGTGTGCCGTTCTCAAGCTCGTAAAGTGCACCGGAAGAACGCGTCGAACGCGCTAAAACTTTCTGAGATGTAACTGCGCGAATTCATGAATTCTGTGACGTTTATGATCCTACTTTCAAAGGACATTCGCGAGACATCGAAGAACGCGACGACGATTCTGCGGTCGTTGTTCTCATGCAAACAAGTAAAATCCGGAAGGTCGCGCGATTTACACGTGAGAAATCTGCCTCTAAAAGAGCGCGACGACGATTAAATGACTGAGTACTTGCATACATGCAATATACGTGGGAGGAGTGAAATGGGACACATTGTATTTTGCGATCTCTTCTGAACGTCGTCATATGACGATTAAATATAGTATCGTTTACTTATGTAGAAAAAGAAAAATGAAGAGAAGTTATTTTTCCGGGCGATATTACGAATATTACAAACGTTCTATTAAAAATCCAAATGTATGTCATCTCGCTTTTGATATGCGACCTCGTTTCGCGCCTCCGAAAATGTGCCGTATCAAGTATCTTTAAATCACGTACTTGAAGTATTTTCGTGTTCGTTGATATAAGAGATCGTTTTTTTTGTTTTTTTTTGTTTTTTTTGTTTTTTTTTATGACGTATTCTTTTTTTGGAACGACTCCAAAATTTAAGAGTAGAATTGCAGTAGAATTTATTTGTTACGGATGCTGGTGTTTCGTGCAATAGCGCCGTGTTGTTTCCGTGTTTGCAACCGAGTTGCATCGTAATGGCGCAGTTCTCCGTCGTCTCTGCACGCGAGAAAAGCGACGAAGGATCGACGTCAAATGCGACGTCGAAATTGCGGCGACTTCTCTTCCGTCGCTGCAATTTGATGTATTCGTGACGTTTGCCCGACGTGGGATGTGACGACAACAGGAGATCAGTTTAGCTCTTTCTCTCTTATCTGCTTGCTTAATGTGAAATGTTATCTTATCGTCCTCTGGGGCGACACGGGAAAATAATTTGTGAAAAAAAATAAAAATATGTGCGTGTGCGCGTGCGATAATATGTATATATTGCACGGATAAAACAATATCGCATGAGCAAGACGGGGAATTTTTTCACCGTGTATAGTATATTTATATAAAAATACCGTCGTCGTGTCAGCGCACACGACAAATTTGCATCCGCGCTGCAGTCATCTACACATGGATAGTAGCCAGGCGTGGAAGGAAAATATTACCGACGCGGGCGTTACTTTTGCCGGACTGGAGAGTTTTTCAAGCGCGAGAGAGCGAGTAACAACGCGGCCAACTTAGCTGTGAAAAATAATTGTACCGTCGCAACTAGAAAATAAATATTAGCGGATCGATGGTCTCGTACGATAACCGATTATAGGTATTTTGCGTGGTTTCTTCATATTTCTCGATAACGTTGGCCGATCGATCGATGACGCAACGCAAATTATTCCGTCGAGTTCTCGCTGTACTTTACGAAAAAAAATTTTGTTATCGAGAAATTTAATGTTACTGAGATTTATAAAAAAAATTTGTTGTTTGTGCCATAATATTGGATTATTAAATAAAAAAGCTGCGGTAAAAAAAAGTGGAAAAACAATATTCACACGCGCAGAGAATTTGATATAAAATATTCTTTGAAAAACAAATGTTATTTATTTGTCTTTAAAAAATGAGATTGAGATACTTGAGAAGGCAAGATTAATCATTGCGAACAATTGTGTTGTGTGTGAGCAACAAGACAGAGCTTTCTCGTCGTTCGAAGAATGCGCAAAGCGAACGGACGACGTGATATAAGCTAGTTACGACAGGAGGAAAGAGCAAAAATAATTACGGCGGTGTTTGCAGCAGCAGTGTAGTAGTACAAGTTATCGCGTGACCCGGCGCAAAAAGCGTATTCGAATCATTACTGACACGCCACATTGCTCCGCACTCGGGGCAAACTCCTTTTACAACGATCGTCTACACACACGCTCGTCTATTTTATATATATGTATATATGTATGTACGTACAACATGTATGTGTGAAAACAAACGGACGTGTGTGTTTGTGAAAGGCCGTTGCAAATATGCGCGTGCATATATACATACATGTAATAGCGTTTAAAAGAAAATTGCAAGAACGCGGAACCAAACAATTGTTGGCCGTTCCGCGGGACAGCGCGTGCAGCGTCTCGAAAAATATTACGCGGTTAGGCCGTAATAGCGCGCATAGTTACAATACATCGACCCGGAATTCAACGAGATTAAATCTTTGTGTGTGTATGTGTGTGCATATATGTCGACAGAATTTCGCGTAAACTTTAATCGTCGACTCCGAGAAGATGCGAAGAGAAAGAACGGCCGAGAGCACAGCGATATTATTATACGACTAGACGACGTCGTACCGGAGAATCAAGCAACGCGTTTTAAAACGCCATTCTTACCTGGTGAAATGGCACAAAGAGAGAGAGAGAGAGAGAGAGAACGCGTAATATAATACGTGTAATATAAGACGCATGCACACTGCATGTAGCCTACAATGTACGCCGTGTAATATCACACGTACATTTTTCTACTTGCTGTTAAAATAACCCATAACTGTGCATGGTGTTTCTTTGAGTAAAACGAGAAGATGAAAGAATTCTTTTAACAGATACTTTTCCCTCTTTTTTTTAAAAACAAAAATTCTCTTCATAAAGTAGATTATTAACCAAGCACACACATTTCGGTATATTTAATTACATAAAGAAGGATTATACACACGCGCTTGCCAGAGATATTTATCGTAAGAGATAAAAAAAAAAACAAAAAAAAAAACAAGCAAGTATTAAGTCCACGTTGAATCCACGTAGATAAAAGCTAAAAAGTAACATGAGCACATCTTATCTGAAAGAAGAAAATCTTATTCACCGTGTGCGCACGCGCCTATCGTTGACTTTCCGCGTGGTTTACGAGACAAAGTTTTATATATATGCATACATGTGTGTATAACGTATTCCCAAGATGACACTTGTTTTCTTATCGCTCGTAAAAAATGCAGAGACGCGCAGAGGTGCTGTAAACGTACAATTGAGCGATTTAATGCGTCGCGTGACCGGACGTATCAAATATTGGACTTGAAACACTTTTTGAAACACGATTGTAAATAGAACGCTTTAGAAATTTTAGAGAGAAGAGAGAATTTTTTTTTAGAGAGAGAGAGAATATTCTGTTTTCTACCGTGTTGTGCAGTTAATGACGCGGTTAATGACGCGGAAACCGCAAAAAAAGTCGCAGTCGTACGAAATATTCTTTGCTCAAGTAATGTTTCTTTGCGAAAAATTCGGTACGTGTAAGAGCCGTGACTCTTCGAGATCCAATTTCGGTCTTACGTAGCTACTTCGAAGATTGGCTTCGCGGAGGTTTTTAAGGATCATCTCTCGAGAAGTAGGTGATGTAGTGAAACGACGACGACATCATAGATACCAGGAGACGCGCGAGAGTGAAACTCGCATCTTCGCAGGCAGTCAGTCTCGCCACCCACAACGGCAATGGAGAAGCTCTCTCTCTCTCTCTCTCTCTCTCTCTCTCTCTTCCTCTCTTTGCCTCGTAACTCGAGGCTTCTCCATAGTAAAGCTGAGAGACGTTCTCGGATTTAATAACTGCACTTTTTCGCATCCGTGCGTATGCGCGATGTCGTTGTTACCGTGCCGTGGCACACTTTTACTACAATGAGTCTGGAAAACTTCTCTGCGAATCTGATTCTTGAATCTCAGATCAAAATTGAGCACCGACCAAACCGTAAATTCTAAATTTGTATATTAAATTTTTTGATCCGGCTTTTTGACATTTTCTGCTTTTCACCCACACGAGTCACGGTGCGAGTGACTGTCAATCCACATTTTTCCGTATCAACACAAAAGCGTCACAATCACAACGTTTAACAACGTCATTCTTACAATGAATGATCATTTGTATTTTAATCCGCCTTGTATCTTCGAATTTGCGTATTGAAGAAAACCCAAAACAGAAGTCAAAACATTTGCGTACGCGAGGATTTTGATTAATTAAATAAATTGAATCTTGTTACACTTTATTTGGATTGTACACAGAGCTCGAACAATAGTATTTACTAAGTAATGTGCTCTCTTACATAAAAAAAAAAATATATATATATATATTAAACACAAAACGCGATTTTTTTATACATAAAATCCGTCTAGGATTGTATGGAAGACATTTTAATTTTTTTTTCTCGAAAAGAAAATCTTGTTTGTTTTTTTTAAAACAAAAAAAGATGCTACGCGACATAATCTCTGACCTCTTTTAAGACTACAAGACGTAATGCATTTGACGCAACAATGTATGTTATCTCTCTCTCTTTTTCTCTCTGTCCTTTTGCACCTCATACTGAAAATCACCTCCAGTGGTTAGATTTAATTACTTGAATCACGCGTTTGTGGCTTACGTACACACTCGTATGCAGAGCAAGTATGGGGTCATACGAAGCTTCTTCCTGTAAAGAGCGACATAATTACACGGTAGGACCGTACTGGAAGAGAGACGCATTTCTGTGTAGATCCTTTTCACGCTGGTTTCAAGTCTGGAAACAGTTGTTATTCCCTTCAACAACATTGTGAACTCGTTCCTACATATTTGCTCATCAAATAGTGCTTGAAGATGTCGGTTGGATGCAGTTTGTTTATTTATGCTCATTTCGTAAATCAGATCGACAGTCCAAGAAATGCTGATACAACTGTAAATTAAGAGAAAATAGATGGCTCGACAAACACATTCGTTAATTAGATCTCGAAATGTAGGTCGCGGATATTTCGTGTAGGAATCGCCGATACGCGTGAGCACTATCGCATCGCGTCGCTTCATTGTTATTGTGTAATTTCCGGCAAACAATATCCAATAATAATCTTTTCTCATGTTTTCTCTGCCGGTTCAGCGATTTTTTAATAATAAGATTGTCGAGCTTTGATCGCGCGATCTTCCTTATTTCTCGATTCCTTATTTCTTTTTATCGCAAATTTCAGGCCGGTTATTACTTCGGTTTTTTTTTACGCGAGAGATTCTCTATGAAGAGGATAGAAGCTTTCTCTCTTCTCGTTTTTTTTTTTTTTTACGCTTCCACGTTCGTCGATCGGTAAACTTTCCGGGGAAAACTTGAAAACTCGATAAACGCGCGACATACATCGCGTATTCGAGAATATTATCTATGGTCAAGTAGATTTAACACTTATAACACACATACACACACAGAGAGACGACTTTATTCCGCTTTTTTTCAACTCAGTTAGTTTGTACGTGCGCTTATACACACACACACACACACACACACACATGTATATAGTGCTTATATATAGCTTGTCTATGCTCAGGTGGCGCGATAGCGTTAAAGTGCGATAGCGTTTTCTTTTGTTTTTTTACCGACATCATATTAATAACTCATCTGCTAGAAAATATTGGTTGATGTTTATCTGTTACAGTGCAGACTTTTATTACAGTGGCAGGTTGAATTTCGCGATAGAAAATGTTAAACAAACGCACGTGATATACATTTTGCTGTATATCTTTTTCATTATTATTTTTTTTTTACCATTTATCAGCTCATCTCTTTTCTTCTCTGTAATTTGTATTAAAGCGCATCATCGAGTCTTCTAATTATTGACGGCGCGGTAATGGCACACATGCTAACGTCAAGCAAGCGTAGTGTTAGAAATGAAACGTCGGTCATTTGGGGACGGAAGTAGCATCAAGTCGATCGGAAGTAGCCTCCGAGATGACTGACGGAAATGAGAAGGAAAACGCAACTCATCTCTCTCCACGAGGACATAAACGGCAGTTGACAACTTTATGATCGGCCCGTTCCTAGGATTCTCACGCGCGTAATGACCAAGCGGACCGGGCGCGTCGTCGTCGACAGATGCATCTCCGGGTATGAAAATATTTTTATGACCGCGAAGACTGGGAGATTTTTCACCGACAAATAAAACATTACGTTACCGCATCATAGCGAGATAGACGAGGTAGATTAAAGTTGACGCAATCTGCAAACCCGCAGCTTGTTATTCGCCGCTAATTTTCAACGATCTGAAAATAAAGTGCGTAAAATCATTTCGCGTATATGCGTCGCAACAAGCTCGTTGCCAAATCCGCAAGAGAATGACAAGTAAATTTATCGTTTCAGCGCCAGATAACGATTCAACTGAAAAGAACATTAACTCGTGCCCGTGTATGTATTGTTATATTTTTTTAGTTTCATTATTAATTTCCAACAATATATTACATCGCATTTTGGACTAACAATAAGCTTTCTTCAAAGTTTAAACAAAAATACGTCAAGTTTTCATCTACAGTTGTCGTTTGTTAAAGATGAGGACGAGAATAGAGCGAAAATTCGGTCCCCGACTTGTCAAGAATAGAGGAGTTCGACTTCATATTTTTATAAATAGACATAATAAGATGTAATTAAAAATAATAAGATGTGAAAAACGTTTTATATAGATGTATGTGTATTATTGAATATCTTTTTATATAAAAATAGTGATACCAGTAATAGAAATGAAGAAAAAAGACTGTTAACGAGCTTTACGCGCAACAAAAGCTCTGATTGCGACGTTCTAAGAAACTTCTTCCCAAGACGCCCGCGCTTTCGTATATATTTTGATCCCGAATCTTTTTTCGTACATCATTCCCCGATGTTATTTCATGTGACTCGTTTCGCCGTTGATTGTACATTGCGCTGGACGAGCGCAGGGGAGAGAAGAGGATATGCTCGTTTGGAAAATATAACCGCGCGACGCGAATGACGCGGAAGCTTTACGGCCGCGTTACCCCGACGAATTTCGTGCGGATGTAATCGCGCGGGACACTCTCGTGATTGCGTTGGGGTAGGTTTCCTCTCTTTTCCTCTTTCCATCCCTAGCTCGCCTGACCGAGGTCGGCCTCGAGAGAGAAACCATCTGCTTTTACTATTTGACACACGCGCTCGCTTCTCGTTTTCCTTGCGTTAACGCTACGCGGGAACGTCCGCTTTTACGGACTTAGGTCGACGGTGACGAGATAGCGCAAATCGGGAAACCTCGGCAAATGGAATTCTACGCGTCCCAAACGTACAAGTGGAATATTGCATTTTCCCCCGGGACGAAGTTTATTTTAGCAAAGAGTTGAAAGAGGCAAAAGGAAAGTTGGAAGTTTCGAAAATTTGTTTGAACTTCGGTTGGTCAGTCGTTCGTTCGTTCGTTCGTTCGTTCGGTCGGTCGGTCGGTCGTTCGCGTTTCGCATCTGACACGAATGATTAGATTAATGCTCGGGATTTTTTTTTTTTTTAACTTTTTCCGATCGTCGATATGGTTAGCTTAACTTGTGCATATGCTCGTGCGAAAATGTGCAAGCGAGAATACAATAAAACTGATAATAATTCTGTTAATGTAAAGCTTTAAACACATACGATATTTTACACGTGTTTTCACATTAGTTTTTTATCACATGAAAAAAACTTTACGGAATAGTTTCTCTTTATGAAGCACCTCTCTACTGTACACCACCACTGCAAATTTTAATCTTGAGTATTTAACTTTTCGCTCTGCAAAATTTCTTTTGTCATTCATAGAGTTAAACAATGCAGATACAACGTGCGCGAGGAGCGCTGCGGGATTATCACCAGATGCATTCCGCGATATAATGAGGTCAAAAACATACCGCAGGAAATGTGTGTTTCCGAAAGAGGAAAATGCAGAATGTACGCACGCACGCACGCACGCACGCACGCACGTATGTACGCACGCACACGAGGATATTACGCGCTCGTCCATGCTTGCTCGCGCATTTACAAAGCGAGATTCGAAACATTTTCCGTATTATGTTTATTACCTGCGCTACAATCTCTTGGCGACACAATTCGCATCTGAATTACAATTTTCTCATGTATCGCATGTCAGGTAAATAATGTAACTCTATGTAAAAATAATTAATTTAAATCAAACAAACACGTGTATAATTACATGTGTACACACACACTATAAATTTATTTAACAGAATATTTCTCACATCATCACGTTTGCGTGACCTATAAATCTAATAAACGTATTTGTTGTTACGAAGTACATGTTTACGAAAAAAAGAATTCATTATTTTTTAACACTTATAAGCATTGTTTGTAAGTGTGTTGTATGTAAGTAAACATAATGAGAGTCACGCGGATGTATTTAAATTGTAGCATAACGGTCTGCTTCAACGACTATTAACAATTTTTTCAAAACTCCCGGTCTCAAATATTAGCTACTTCTGGCAAACAAATAAAATCCAAAGCGCTCTTTGAGAAAGCTTTTGTACGTCTTATTGATTTGACGTATTATTTGCCGACACACAATATTTCCAGCGAAATGTTAACCAATAATCCGTATGGGTTACGGATCGCGGAAGGAATAATGTATCACGGGAAGGGATGGAGGGAGGAATCGTATTTTGTAATAACGCGAAAGGGATCTGTGTGCCTTATGATTCTGTCGATTCACTTTCTTTGACGCCAGCTTATGTTAAAGGAAATACAACGGTATCGCTATTGATGATTTCGAAAGCAACGAACAATGCATTTACACACCCAGTATTGATCTTTTATTTGTATTTGAAAGAAGGTGAGAGAAGAGTTTCGCTGACTCATGAAAAGATCAATCCGATCAAATTGAATCGAAGCGAAATTTGATTTGCCGAAATTTTTACGAGAAAGAGAGAGAGAGAGAGAGACGCGATTGTTTTATAAAATCAACGAGTTGTTGATCTGCGATCGCTTTGTTATTTACTAATAACATTTAAACGAAAAAGCGAGAAGTAAGAGACAAAACCTTTTGTTCGAGCGCAAAATTATCTTGGAAATTCTGTCAAGTTCTCTGTGTTACGCGTTATTTAACGAGAGATAACAACGGCCGCGAGATACACGAAAGTTGAGATAACGGAGACAGTTTAAATAGGAGACGTATTTTATAGAATCGTTATCGATGGATATCGCTATTGGTTTTCCAATCAGCAAATAAAGTTTTCACCATTTCGATCGGGAATCGTTACTCTCTGTTCGAAGTGCAGAAGTTTGTTTGTTACATTAGATATGCGACTGCGTTATGCGCATATTCTTCGGACGTGCGCACTACTCTCTCTCTCTCTCTCTCTCGTAATTTTGCCGCTGACGATCTCTCCATCGAAGTTCCGCGAACAAAGTTCAAACGCTACTTATAATAACTTGTCGCTACTAAGACGACGGATATTAACATAAAGTTTACGCGAGCGTCATAAAACTTTTGTACGAAATGGTGTGTGTTCACAGAAAATGCAACACCCGTAGCATAACGTCGGATTGTTTATATTTTGTGTGTCAGAAACGTTTCCATTGCAATTAAAGACTTATGTAACGGTTAAAGTGTGACGAATAAATTGTGGAAAACAATTTTTCTTATTATACACAAAATTTTTTATTGCACAGATAAAAATTATATGTTTCTTACAACAACAATAAAATTGTAGAAATTCAATGTAAAAGGATAATAGCATTTAGGTCCGATGTAAGGATCTAATGTTAGGTTGTTACCAATCCAACCTTTTATCTCGCCCGATCTCCGCAGGGGAAGAAACTACGGGAAATTAAGCTCGTAAAAGTCCGTGTCATCAATCAAACGACGTGGGAAAGAATGGAACACGGTCACGGTTCGCGGATGTTCGATCTGGCGGAAAAACGAAGGGACTTTTCAGTGGAGAAGGGCGGCATGGGTGAGAGATTGCAATGGTTGGCAGCAGATGCGTGACGACGCTCGCAATCGCCGCGGCGCGTTTCTCGGTGCACTTAATGCACCCAATTATACGAGGCGTGCGCGATACATCCGACTTGGTGAGCACGGCAATTCTGGCGAAGTTGATCGCACGCGAGGGGAGAGAGAGAGAGAGAGAGAGTGAGCCAGATCGTGTGCGCGCAGGGAGGCAGAAAAAGGTCACGACGGAGAGTGGTAGGGGTCGCGTTAGAGCGAGGTCAGAGAACAGCGGCGAGAGAGGGAGAGTGTAGAGATGATTAAGAACAGGTTTATTAATCATGAAAACCGGCGGCGCTAGCCGGCCGGGGATTAGAAGTTCAATTGCGGCTCGTTTGGCCGCTTCTTCTTGCTCGCGCGCCTCTTCGAGCCGCGCCTTCCTGAGTGCTCGGCGCGGCGCGTTATTGTTCGCTCATAAAGCCGCGAACGAGTCCGCATAAAATATGACTCTTGCTACTCGAGTCGTCTTGCCGGAAAGTTTCGAGTCGGACGAGGTGTAGACCGGGGGGAGGGTCGGTAATATGGCGGCTCTCACGACTATACGACGATGGGGATGAGAAACCAGATAGCTAGCGACGTCTTTCACTGTCGAAACTTTTGGAGGCCAATTATCGCTCGAGCTTTGAAAATACGCGGCAAAACCGTTATCGTGTTCTAATTGAAGCTGAGTGAAATACGAGAAATTTCTGAAAAGCGCGTTTAATCAGCCGAGCGTCTTAATGTCGAAATTACAACTCGCCAAGTCGTCGTCGAAATTCATAAACGCGCGAGCAAATTATTTGTGCATTACTTTGAAGAGATTTCAGGCATCACAGCGGTACCAGTGTGTCGCACACATTTTTTTATCAATAAATGTCGCGTGTACTTTTTGAGAAAAAAAATAGCATTACCGCGATATGTTGTCAAGATTACTATTCAACCACGATAATAACGAAATCTCTTTCTCTTTTTTTTCCCGCTCGTGCTTATAGCTTTTATTACGCCGTATACGCGCGTGTGTATTCGCAGAAAAATGAGTGAGTCCATAACGAGACCAGAAACTACAAGCCATAGAAGAGAAGCACAGTTTCCGGGAGAGAGCGGGAGTGCCTAACGACTAGAAGATGAGTCGCTTCGCTGATAAGGGGGAAAAGCCTTTACAAACTCGGCGGATAAAGAGACGACGAGCGGCCCGAAGGAGCGGCGCTTTATCAGT
Source organism: Pseudomyrmex flavicornis (assembly GCA_014825475.1). NCBI lineage: Eukaryota > Metazoa > Arthropoda > Insecta > Hymenoptera > Formicidae > Pseudomyrmex > Pseudomyrmex flavicornis. The sequence continues at coordinate 35,063 of QVNW01000585.1, forward strand.
CATTTGTGATTTCCACTTGCCGCCTTCTCCAAAACGAAAGCGCGACAACCGGGCTTTCCTCTTTCGAGAGAGCAAGAGATAGGTATTTTTCGTATAACGTTTCTCGAATGAGAAACGTTCTCAATAGACTTGCAACTGTTACTCCCGCACGCGTTCGTCAGAGTTTGTAAACATACCTACATTCTCGCGGATGAAAAATCGACCCAAAGAATTTCTCCGCGAAGATTCTTTTTCTCCGACGGAAATTTATTTGCGAGAAATAAGATCTACGCGGGGTTTTTCAAAATCGCAAGATATAACTTTTTCGATTGATTATCCAAACTTGTATTTTAAAAAATATACGTGTTTCCACGATATTTATACTTTCTCTTTATATTTCTCTCGCGTCTACAAACGTCTTCCACCTTGCGAACGTCTTCTTATTTCGCGGTGTGTGTTTCAGTCTTCCGATGTCTCTCTCGTTATTTTCTTTGGAAGACCAGTCATGAAAAGCTATAATTGCGACCGCAAATGTGTGTGCATCAGGCTCACACATTCGCGTTTACCGGTATCGCTAGTAGGATTTTCCGACTGAAAAGCGCCGGTGAAACGCTTGCCGCACAAGTCGTTAAAAGACGAGTCGGTCCTCTTTTTACGCCGCTAGCCTCGTTTACCGCAGTACGTACGATATTGCCACTTACCCACCGACGATATTGTCAATAAAGATCCAAACGATTCCGCCGAACGAAGACTGGAAACACCCGAGCATTATAAGAAACTGCCCCGCCAACGCTGCTCGCCCGGTCGGTCGGTCGGTCGGTCGATCGGTCGACTGGCCAGCTACTTCGCTTAAAAGAAAATCGATATTTGCTGGTGCGCAACGTATATATACGCCGGCCTATAAATGAAAATACCAAATAACTTCACCGCGCCTCGCTCCCTGGATAGTACGCGGATATACTTCGTGCGAAACGTTTCGGCATTGCCGCTATAAAAGCAGCTTTAACAGCTTCCGCCGGCGGCTTCGCAACGCCGTGAGTGATTTACACGTGAACTTAAGGGATACGCGATGTATCTCTCAAAATTAGTCTTTCAGCTGAGCGCGTTATTTGCTGTGGCGATTCACTTGTGCAAAGAAGCGCATAAATAGCGAATTAATTATTGACCGTTTGGTAATTGTTATTTGCGAGCATGAACAGCACGCGTTTGCGAAATGAAGACGCAGTTTTGAGGTGTAAAAGAGTGTCATCGAGACTGACAAAATTGATTAAATAAGCTAATACAATATATTTTTGCCTCGTATGCGAAAGACCGCGGACAACTTGACTAACGATATCTGTATCGATTTCAAATTATGATCTTTTGACAATATCTTGACAAGGCAAAATTTATTTAAAATTAAATCGTACGTTCTTCTTCTCAACAACGTTTACTAGGACAATGCGATTTGCAAAGTCTGAAAAAGAGAGACGAAGAAACCGGCATTTAATTTTCTAATACCGTCTTTCATTAGGTATGCAGCCGTGTAAACGCCCTTCCTAGCCGAGACCCTATCGCTGTAGGAACATTTCCATACACGTCGTCGTGGCTTAAAGGTCGGCACTTTAAGTGACACACGAGTGCCATCAGTTGTTAGCTCGGAGAGGAAGCTCTTCCCTTAAGTGAAGCCCGCGAGATCAGAGTTTACGCTTTCAAGAAGCGGGATGACAAAAATCCCGGAATTTCCTACGTTACAACAAGGGTTTCCGGATTGCATTCCAACTTCCTGGTATCATATGTCTTCGATAATGTGCTCGCGAACCCCGAAGTCTTTCTTTTCCGTTATTTTCGCACCGAAGCGTCATAAATATAATACTTATGTTGTACTTTTTTTATTTTTTCTTTCTAAAAAGAATTTTTTTTCCCCTGCAAACTTTCTTTTTATTTTTAATACACGAACAACATGTTTACATGCAACACATTCGAATACACAAGAACGTACAACAACGAACAACTTTTATCTTTGACATAGTTTTCCCGCACGGTCGTTGCACTCAAGCTCTTAGAAAAAAATTGCTTGTATATATTGTTTTCATTTGCATATCACATTACCAAAAGAAAGCGCGAAAATAAACATTTCGCGCTGAGATTGCGTGAAGAAACAATTCTAAAACTTTTATTTCTCCAACTGTGCAATTTCAAAATAACATTACAAAAATTTTGTCGTATTCACATGCGAGATTTCCCGTCAAAATATTAAATCTTTAATTTTTTTGTTGATGCTAACAAAATGCAATATAAAAATAAAAGTCAAAACGAACATTTAGAGTTTTGCAGCTGAAATTAATCAATTTCCGAGAATTGCGACATAAATTACAGTTTTACGCGATTAAAATTTTTTTCTTATCGGTTTATAATTAAAAGATTTTCAGAAAGTGAGATCTCGTGATACTTAGCGATGTTAGATGCGAAACCGTGTGCAATCTCTGGCTTCACGAAGAAAAAGAGCATCCGAGAGAGCTCGTCGCGGTTGTAATTGTAACGATTACGTATGCGGATAAATGCTCGTCTCGGGAAATTCCGCGTTATCGCAAAAAACTCGTCGTTTTCTTCACCGGGAAGACGAAGCGCCGTCGGGGTTATGTCGCGCAACTTTTATTTTGCTGCGCTTCGGCTGTAAGAACCGTATCGCTCGTTTCTCTGGCGCGGCACACTATAAATTATGATCTCGACCGAGTGTCATCCATTCTGACCGAAGTGACAAGCTAGCACGTGCTTGTATACAGCCAGTATCGTTAGCGAACGCGTACATCGCGAAGAAACTGTGTGCTCGCAAGAAAATCGCTGAGCATCGTGAAACGGTGCATTAATGGCTCATTGAATCTTTTGAATTTTTGAATATTTTCAAAGGAATAAAATTTCTTTTCTGGTAATCTTGCGTATCTCTCGAGACTCGTACATAAATGTGTTTATTGCGACAAAGTTAAATATCGCAACTTTATGTAGTCCTTATAATATATAGTTTTTTTTTATTTTTTTATTTTTTTATCTCAGTCACTGCTTTGTATATTTTCTTTTCGTTAGTTTTACATTAATTCTCCTAAATTTTTTGCGCATTGTTTAGACATTGTTTAGACATTTTTAAGATATTTCTAAACTGCAGCTTCTTTCTCTCTCTTTTTCTTTCTATTTTCGATACATTATATATGTACGTTTTATGCTACAATCACCGAAAAGTTCCGAAAATCTGTTTTTCCCTTCTTTAATAGCCATTTCCTAAAAATTTTCTATATCCGGCCTGACAACGTAAATCGAGCTTATCCATGCGCGACAAAAATCATATCTCCGATGTGACGAATATAGAGAGGTCCGTAAGAGGCCGTCGGGCTCTCACGATCTTTCGATCGCATATGCATCCGCGCGGCTACTTCCTCTGGGATTTCGATCAGTCACGCTCTCTCAAGGAGCAACCACGGTTAAGAGAGTCTCTCTACTGCTTGATATGATATCGAAGTGAGAACATAATCTGGGATTTTTATTTCTCGCTTGTCTTGACACGTGTCGTGATATTTATTTACGTTACGAGAATTTCTGTAAAATAGATAGTACGACACAAAGTGAAAAATGCGGAGAACAACGCGACGCGATTGGATTTCGGTGAAAGAATATTCTGAAGAGAGGCGATTTCATTTTTGGCATTATTCTTTTTTTGGATAGAAAATATCCGAGTTTGCAAGTAAAAACAGTAACTTTATGTGTGGGTGTTATAGAGTGTGTTAAGAGAGTATACGGACCGCGAAGTATCGTGGCATCTCGATTATATGATGTACAAGCAATCTCGTGAGAACGCGACTGTGCTTACGTAGCGCGTGCACATGGCCTTCCTCTTGCGCGCGCGTTCAATCTCCTTACCCGATAAAAGCAGCTTGACCAGATTCCAATTTCTCGCAATATAACCATTCCATTCTGCACCGACTGCGTATCAGCCGGAAACAGACTCCTTTGTGCGACCGGATGAGACAAGTAGAGAATGCGTTTATGTGAGCCAATGAACACAAATGCCCGAATGATTCCATATGTGTATTTGCGCACGAGATATAGGTATACGTTTCTGTGACGTCGAATATTACGTAAATGTCTAGCTTTATATACATGTAAATTTTTGCCATATCACTTTTTGAGAAGAAACGGCAACATGCACTTTGCTGCATTTTTTTATCTTCTTTTTTTTCCGCTATCACAATTCACTCAAGAATTACATAAATAAGACGTTTTATATACTATGTATGTACATACATTTCTTACGTTATAAGATAGCAGCAAAATATAAAGGAAGATATTACTTCACTAAGAAATTAAATCACTTGCGAGATCGCGGAATATTTTTCGCGAAAAGAAGATACGGAGAATAGCGCGGTGTGCTATTATTAATATGCCTCGTATTCGAGAAAAGTTGTGAGGATGTAGCAAGGGTTTAATTTGTGTCAGGTCTAAGCGCTTCTCAAAGAAAACGCGTCTTACACAATGCAACACAACTACGTACACAGTTTCGTCGTGAAAAGTAGACTAAAACAAAAACGCGGTTAGAAACGTAAAGTTTGTTACACTCGGCAATTCTCTCTCTCTCGTTCTTTCTCCGACGAGTTTGCAGTCGTCGCCGACTCTTTCATTCGAATTCGCCGACCGCGGCTGACTTTGGCGATGCGCAGACATCTCCATACGTGTCGTCGGGGTTTAAAGGACTCCGCGTTAAGTGGCGCATCTTCGGCGGTGGTTAGCGCCGAACAGAGAAGTCGTCTCGTCGCGTCCTCTAAGAAAAGCTCTCGAGTTCGGGAAAGTTTAAGGTCGTGTCGCCTTTTAGAAAGGAGGACACGTTAAAGCCGCCGCCGCCGCCGCCGCCGCCGCTACGTGCAACCGGAACGAAGTTGACGGGGTTGGAGAGGGAGGTTTAGCCTTAGCTCGGCTTTTAGCTCGGAATGACAAACGTTAAGTTTTGTGGTAGACGATGCCTTCGAGCTCCGCTAAGGTTTCGTGTAGTCTCTCGTATATAGTTCGACTTAACGCGGACCTCTTTCCCTTGAATTTATGTAGATGTTGACAAGAATAGTCGATTACGTTGGTGTCGCGAAGGAAAAAAAAAAGTGACAGACACTCGACTGTCTGACAATATCGTATAATTTTGTCTTATCGCGTCGTTCGCGCTCTGTAAAACGTCTCTGTGTGACGTTTCCCGACAATATTGCTGAAAAGAGTATGCAGCCAAGCGAAAAACTGTCATTCGCGAGAAATCGAAGAAAAGAAAGTAAATAAGAAAATGTTAAAAAAGAATCTCGATTCATTAGCATGAATAATGAAATCTGATTTGTTGCACAATTGCTAACTTCAAAATTAGATTACAGAGATACTGTACTTCTTCACAAATATGTGCTGTAATATTTTAAAATGTTTTTCTAAATCTTTTTTTGTTGTCATCGTTTTCTTAAGTTCAAATCAACAATATAACGAAGTTATTTTTTGTTGCCGAATTCTTCATTAATCAGGAGAATATTAACTGTCAGAAGTTCAAGCGCAAACAAAACTTTACAGACAATTACAAAAAACAGAATAAAAACAATTACATAAATCAACATCTTTGTGCTAACTGAGAAAATAGATTTCTTTACACGGAAGATAGACTTTTCTTTTCAATCTTTTTATTGTGCTTTTACATTCAAAGCATCTTTATTACGTAGAGATATCTCATTTACGTAGAGACATCTCATTTTCTGTAAGTTTGTCAATTTATGTAAACATAATATGTATGTATTATATGAGTGTCATGAAACATTATTGTGTCTCGTTACTTTTTTATGCTCGCAAAGACGCATTAGCACACACTAATGTGAAATTTAAATTGCAAAACAAAGTACGTCTATTAAATTTGATGTAACTCAGTAATACAGGAGATTCTCTCTCGAGTATATTGTTTGGTTTCTCGTATTGAAAGAAGGGAAGAAAACCAACGAGTCTATATTCATGAGCTCTTACATTTTGCTTATTCCCGCTGTGTAACCTCCCTGTCTCTGTGTTCTTGTTCCTATCTGCCAACTCGAGTTCGAACGAGCGACCAAGAAATAACCAGTTTGCATTCTGTCGCGGTAGCGAGAAAAGAAACCGACCCCGAACGCCATTTTTCGATGATGGTATTCGACGAGGAGGAGGTGAAACGCGGTTTTCACGACGAGCACACAACGACGGCGAGGGAGTAACACTCGAGCTATCGAAAGCGCGGGTCCGAGCTGATCGGGGCGTTTTCTGTCGGGATGAAAGAAGAGCGCGCGCGGCGATTTGCATTTATTCTCCTTTTTCCCTCCTTCTCCTCTTCCTACCCCAGGCGAGTCGACTCAATTTACTCCCCGTGGGATATACTCGGACGACCCACTTCCGATGAGCACGCGCGCATCACACACATAGCCGATGCGAGATGCGAGTATCATAATTCTTGACGCGATTGTCCTCAACGATGATCTTTTTGTGATGATCTGTTTGTTATTTATTAGAAATCTCATTATTATTCTCTACAACATTTAAAGAAACAAAGTATTGAATCATTCACACTTTCCTACATAATAAATCTAAGTCTCTTATGGTATAAATTAATAAAAACGTTCACAAGAACTTGTTTAATGTAATAAAGTTGCGGGAAACGGTCATAAGAACATCATTTACATGTCGTTAATGAAGTTTGCACAATTTGCGTGCTTTATAATTTCAGCGTTAATTGATTTATCGTTTATTCTTACCGACGCTATAACGTGGATGTGCGAAACAAAGCCACAATCATGGAATTTCATATCTCGGTTCGTACTTTTTTCCGGAAATTGAAAAACTTGGATCTCCAGAGAGAAATAGAGAAAGGAACGAGATGGAGGACGCTTACGGGAGAACTTACCGGAAGGGTCGTGCAAATGGCCGAACGTAAAGATTCATTTCGCAAATCTCAGATCAACTTCAGCTCGCTTACCAGAAGGAGAGAAAACTGATCCTTCTGTTTTCTTTTCAACCGGTTTCAACTGCTGCATATCACACGCTTCGCGTTATCTATTTCGCCTTCTGTTTGCGTCATATTCGGTAGAAATCACCGCGAGATCGGGTCGCTTAAATATTATTAATTTATTGTCTCGTCCACATGTCGCGTCGAAGCGGAAAGCATCTTGGATCTCTTATTAGTTCATTTGTATTCGAACTGTCTGAATCAGAAATCCAACGTGTCCTGATCTATTTTTTTTTTTAATTCGAACATATACGTTCTACGTACTCGAAAAAAAATTCTCTTTCTTTCTGATATAACGGACATTGCATCTGTTAACGTGTATAGCATGTCCTCGAGGACCGAAATGTAAACTAAACTGTCTGTATCGAACTGAGCGCGTGCACCTTGCACCTTGCTGAAACCGCAGCAGAGAGGAACGGACGATTGTGCAAGCTGCTTTATTTAGGTCAAGCGTCAGGAGCGCGTTGCGCGTGAGTGTATTTTGCGCTCTCGACAAATACCAGCTGTGAGCGCTCTCGCACGACTGCTGAGTATCGATGATCGTATGATCGATTGTAACAGCTAAATCGGGAGAGTAAAACGGCTGAGGATCTTATCTACAGTCTTGTGTGTGTGTGTGGGGAAACAACATATATGTACACATATATATATGTGTGTATCTTGGGTAAATTTTCAAAATATAAAGTACGTGTCTTTTTTAGAAAAGCAAAACTCACAAAGAAACATTGACTTTTTAATTTAAATCTTTTATTATTTATGTAAAGGAATTGGATGTGATATGAGTTTTCTATTAAAGTATTTTAACGTGTATAAGAAGAATTAATTCTTAACAGTTATTTTTATATTTGAATAATATTTCTCTAATTTTCATTTTTGCTAAAATATCTTTTACTTTTTATATAATTGATTAAGAAAGTTATCTTTTTTTTTTTGATAGTTAAAATTTTTCTTCCAAGTTTCTTTAAAACTATATACATGTTTAATCGTCAGAAATATAAATTGCTATTGCATTAAGCCAAATTCAAAACCGCCGTCTTCGAAAAGCGTCGCAAAGATGAAATCGATTTCTCGAGACGACAGTCTCTCGCTTCGGAGACGTTCAATTCTTATCCTAGTATATATTTTACTCCCGTTGTCTATCGACATCTTTTATTCATTCGGGTACCCGTGTCGCAAAATCGCGTAACAAACTTCTTTAATAAAGTTTCAAATGAGAGCGTAACGTGGTCTCCTACTAGATTTTTTCCACGAAGTTACATATTGCTCGTAAGTTATTATTGAAGCAATTTTCCGCGCGCGCACGCACATGTAAAGACAGCAGACGTATTTTTTTATTTGCAATAAATTAAATTTATAATTCAATGTTAAAATGAACAATTGCGCTCGATTGTCAAATCGTTTGTGAACTGTCTATGTGTGTCTGTACTGAGGAAACTACATCACAATTAATTGCGGATAAACGGATGTAGACGAGTTATGTCTGTAATACATCAACGAGTGATCCAAAACTCGTCATAAAAACTCTTTAAAAAAATATTTTTGTTGCAATAGTACATAGTACTACTATAATAAGCAGCGTTTTGAGCAAGAATAAGATTTTTCTATGCAAACATCATAATATCGCATATCGATATATATATCGCATATCGATATATATATCGCATATCGATATATATA
>QVNW01000586.1:0-103462 GCA_014825475.1 Pseudomyrmex flavicornis
GTAGAACTAGACACACGCGCGCGCACGTTGCAAATCGCGAAACGAAAGTTACGTAAAACTCTCACGGCCGCTATATCTAATCCGCAATGCGTAAAAGCCCCACGTTACGTAACACCTTTTATTCTCTGATATTTTTTTCCCAGTTCTGTGTGTGTGTATGTGTTGTTACAGCATCAGCTTTGAAGCGTGAGCACCGGATCTTATCTATAATTTTTGGTTCGTCTCGAATCTTGATCTCGTAAAAAAACAATGTGAAAAATATAATTTCAAATTCCTAAAAAAAAAGTAGTAGTTGGAGTCGCTTTTACACGACAAAAATCGTACGTTTATCTAAGCAGCGAGAAAAAAAAACGAGCACCCAAGACGCGACTAACGTCACGTCTTGTTACGAGATCGTTACGCGTCTCTCTTCCTCTGTCTCTCTCTCTCTCTCTCTCTCGTCACTCGTGTGCCGATTTTCCTCCAACAAATCTGAAGAAGAGCGCACGATATTATGCCAGAGTTGGATACGTGCCCTCGTGAAGCTTCGTCGTGTCTCGAAAACACGAACAGCGGGAAGAGACGACGTAGGACGTCGTCTTGTTTCTGGACCGGCAGAACCAGAAGGATTGGTCGCCGATTCCCTCCAGACAAAGAGGACAAAGACCCAGTTCTTGGGCGCAGCCGTTGCGTCTCGAAAGACGCGCGGACTACTGATGTACGTACGTGCGCACACGAGCCTGTGTGCGTGAACGTGTACACTCGTGTGTGTGTGTGTGTGTGTGTGTGTGTGTGTGTCGGGTACGCGCGTGTGTATGCGTGTCTGGCTTCGTCCATGAAATACTTTCACTGGTTTCACGGCCAGCAGACACGTTTACACGATGCTAATAATACACTTCACGGTGCTGCGGTACCATTTACTTGGCTGCCTCGCGGTCGTGCGGATCGAACGAGGAAGAGAGAGACAAAGAGAGAGAGATAGAGAGAGAAAGAAAGACGGACGAAGCAAGATCCGATCTTGATACCAGGTCCTTCGTCCTGTTTCTCCTGCGTTTATACGTACTGTTGCGCTTAAGATCGGTCGACGAACTTGGCGAAACGTCATCGATCGCATTGATCACAACCTTGAGCTTTTGACAGCTGAAATAGCAGTTTGCGCGTGTAGTAGTGTGTCATGTTTGCTGTCGCAATAAGCGAGTACATCGTTATCGTGCGAGGAACCGGTTGACACTTTCCACGGATTGTCGCTGCGTAACGTCGACAGGCACAGAAAATCAATGTCGACTAACAACATTACGTACACAACGACGCCATTGATCGTTAATTAAATTTGTCAATTGAATTTTTTGAAATCTCACGCAATATATCTGTTTACATAATTAACCGCTCTATCGTTTCGCAGGCGAGAGATCGAAAGTCAAATCAACCGGTCGCGTGTCGTAAAACACACTTGCGCCGCGCAAACCGGAAATCACCGCCTGTGACAAATTCGCGAATTAGAAATTTTAATTCTATTAAAATATCAACGTTTTTTTTTTTATGAAATGTTCGATTATCCCTGACCTATGTCTCCGCGAAACGGTGTGGACGGAAAAAGAAAAACCCCGCAAAGCGCCATTTGCGTTCTTTCGACTCGCCGAAATAATTGGCGCGTGCAACCAGGAAGAGGAGGGTGACCGCCATTGTTGTCTCTCCAGCAGGATGCGTCGACGACACGTTTCTGCCGGCGCATCCGCCGGAAGAGTCTCCTTTTCGTTTTCAATCGAGCCCCTCGCTTTCGCGCGAATTGTTTCGCAAACGAAAAGTTCAATTGCTCTTCGAGAATTGACGAATTGCACGCGCTTTATGCACTTTTCCTATGTGTCGGAACGGAAAACTATTTTGAAACACGAAGGTTAAGAGGAGGCTCGCGGTTAAAAAACCCGAGCACGTTTCGCCCGGTATTGCCAGGTTCGCAGGCCTGAACTTTCTTGTACGATTACACGAGGAGAAGCCTCGGCTTCGAGCCGCGGTGGCGGCGGCGGGAGAGTTTGTAACTTGACGTCAGAAACAAGGCGTCGTTTAAAGTTCGCGAGTTCTCGCCGCGGCTTCTCGCAACACCGCCGTCGCAACGTCGAAAGTCGATTAAAGGACGCCGCGCGCAGAAGAGGAGCGTCTCATCGTCGTTTCTGGCCGCAATTTCGAAATCGCCGCGCGGCGATGCAACTCGCGCCGAGGAGAAGCGAAGAACCGCTTCCCTCGGCGCGGAGAATTGAAACGAACAAAGAGCCTCTTTGTTCATCGCCGGAAAGGATTCTCAGGTGGACTGAGTGAGCGAGCTCACTCGGGAACCGAGCGCGCTTTCAAGGATTTCTCAAAATCGAAACCCTAGGCCACAAAGAGTCTTTATTCTTGAGCGCTCTAACGCGTTCGCAAAACGAAACGCATGACGTAAGAACGTGTGTGTTCGTCCCGTCTCGCTAACGCAAGTAGTTTTTAACTCGAATCTCGAGAATATCAAAGACAACAACACGGATGAAATTATTTATTTTCCGCGAAAGAAAATAAGCGCGTTTCTCGACGGACGTGTGTTCGAATTAACTGCTGACGCGGATCAGACAGAGTCGCTTAGATGTTGTAACGAGACGCGTGCGTCTCCTCTTCGTACGGTCCTGATGAGTGCACAAGAGAGTCGTGGTGATCTTGCACGAAACTCCGTCGTAGGTTTCGCCTTATCCGCCTGCCTGCCTGCTTGTGCCTGCCTTCTCGGTTCGCGGCGCGAGATTTCTGAAAATATCCGCTCCGCTCCTTCTCTCGGTCTCTCTCCCGCTCGTTCTCGCGCGCCGGTTATATCCGGCCGCTCGCGGCTGAGCAAGCGCATTCGTGATTTCACGCCGATGGTCGTGCTAACGAGCTTTGAGGTATTCACCGACACGTGCTCGGCGGTTTGCTCATTAAATTAGGTAACACAATGAGTGGACGAATACGCGCTTCCACTCCCCGCCGCGCCTCCCACACTCGTGTGTATGTATGTGTGTTTCTCCTCGGATTTCTTTCTCTTCGTTTCCTTTTCTCTCTTTTTCTCTTTCTATTTCTTCTGTTCTTCTATCAGTCTCTCTTTCATCCTCCCACCTCGTGGCTACGAAGTTCTGGTGGGGTCCACCAAGGATATGTGTGCAAGCCAAGGCGCGACTACAACAGCGGGGTCGGGTACCAGACAAGGTCACGGCTACCAAGCGCTCGTTTCTTTCTCTTTTCCTCTCCCCGTTCTTTTCCTCCATTCGTATTCCTTTCTTCGTTTCTTGCGCGCTTCTCTCCGTCTCTCTTTCTCTCTCAACATCCTTCCTGACTTGTCCCGTCTTTCTCTTTTTTTCCTCAGCGCGTTCTCTCCTCTCACGCGCTGTACGCGCCCAAGGGGCCCTCTCTCTTTTTCTTCCCGCTGCGGGCAGCCATCTTGGCGGAATGCGTAGCGTCATCGAACGCATCCAGAATAACAATAAATTATCTTCTCTCCGCCGCTACCTCTCACCTTCTTCCATCTTCTTACCCGCCGTTCTTTCCACACACGTACACACCCGACGCATCATCGCGAGGAAATCGAGGGGATTTCCACCGTGAACGGAGAAGTCACTCTCTTCCGTTCGTTTCTTCATTCCGTGATTTTCCCTCCACCCGCTCTCGCCCGTCCTTATCTGCCGTGCCGCATCTCGCCGCGCGATGTCTCAATCCGAATCACGGCGTCCAGAACGGGCTTTTTTGCATCGGTCGCGAAGCGAATATGGCCGCGCAATGCAGTCAATAATTCGAGTTGTCAAGGACTACCCTCTCCGTTCGCTCGAGAAAACAACCGCGCGGCGGTTTTCTCTTTTGGCAATTCGGAAAAATTTATATAATTGGGCGAGATTTTCTCTAACGTTCGTTACATTGTGTTCTCTTGAATACAAAAATTTGATTATCTGATCAGTTTGTTCAGAATGAATAGTTATTCGGAGACATCGATACGAAACGCGAGACGAAGCGGACAAGTTTTGTATAAATGATGATTCTTTGTGTAAAAGTTCGACCCCTGGAGATTCGGTATTTGTTGGTCCCCCGGGAGAGAACATTCGGGATGCATTTTTTATCGGCGTCTCCGAAGGCGGAGATACATCTCGCGATATGACAAAATAAAATAAATTGTATAGCAGAGAGATATTCTCCCGGGACAAGATAAACGGCAAACTTTAGAAATAGCGGCAGGGATCCTCAGTCTCTCTTTCTCTCCTCTACTTCTTATCGATCGAACTTATCTCGATGTGGCGCGCTAGGCTCTCGATTGGTCCATTTTTCTGAAGTATTTTTCCTCCCATCAACCTCCGATGAAATTGGATACACATATTTTTATACCAAAAACTTCCGCGCGCGGCATTAATTTTATCCGCGAGCGTGTGGCAACCGATTTGAAAATAATTGCGCCGAAGGAAAGTAAATTCTCTTGTTCTTTTTGTTCGCGCGTCGAAATGAGGAAAGTGAGAGCGGACGAGTCGAGCATGGAAACGTTTTTTTGTTTTTGTTTTACGTTTCGATTCCTCTCTCGCATCCTAAAGTCGCTCGCGTTCGTCGGCAAAGGACAACTCGGGAGAGAAGGGGGATCTTTAATCCAGGAGGGCAGAGACGGAAAACAATGGTGATTGTCTCGAAACGTTTACAGCCTAATTATGTGAACACCGCAGTCTCCCTCCTTCCGAGCACGGAGTGTAGTAACAATGCTATAACTCGTAACAATGTGCGATTGTTCATTGTCCGCCCGTGCCTCTCCGCGCGTTTTCTTCGCGTGCATGCGGCGGCAGGTTCGTAACCCTTTTTTTCGTCTCGCGAGAAATTGGACTGCCGGCCGTGAACGTGTGTCCGATCGGCGACTTCGAGCTCAAAACACGAACGTTGCGAGCCGACTCGGATTCGGGCCCGTTGACCGCAATATGATCGACTGATAACTTATCGAAATTCCGATAATTCTCTGTCTGTCTCTTCTTTCTGATAATGAACAGCAGCCACAAGCAGTTGGATATTTTTTTAACAATCTCTACTGTAGTTCTTTGACTTCTGTCTTCTGTTCTCTCGCGACCAAAAGTTTCCGATTGTCCGAATAGTCGGACTGTAGTTCACGATTTCACCACGAACTCATCTGCTTTTTCAAGCGTCCTGCGGGCTTTGATCAAGGACGGTTTTCAAAATTCTACTTGGCAACAACCGAAAATGTGACTCGAAGCACGGAGCTAGGCCATTCAACGTACAACACCCGTCCCCAGGTTTGGATATTCCACGAAGCCAATGGCGGCCTCGAACTTTTCATAGGTTGCTCGTGACTCGAGCTCTCTATCTCTCTCTCTCTCTTTCTCTCTCTCGTCTTCTCCCCTCTTTTCATCCCTTCTCTATCTTTCTCTTTATCCCTCTCCCGATTGCTCTTTCGTTGCAGAGCCGAACCTCTTTGTCAGTCTCGCAACATCCGGCCTGTCTTCCAAGGCCACACAAGATCACACACAGAAATCGGGGTCGTTGAACCGTCCGTCGTGCCACGCGCGCGCGATGCGCGTTGCGCTGTAATAAAGCGAAAGGCGCCAGTCCGAGATAAACGCACATGTTTCTCGGCTGCAACTGTCGTCTGTCGGGTCTCTCTCTCTTCGGATGGAAGAAGCGATAGAGACACTTGAGCTTCTCCTCTCTGAAGTTTCTCTCGTCAAAATTTTCTTCGCGTTCCTTCGCGTGGAGCTTCTCTTCCGTGAAAAAAAGCGACTTCTCAGATGCATTTTGTCCGCTTTCACGACGAGTGTCGCGATTCAAGGACATCATCTCGGAGAACCAGTCCTCGCGACGAAAAACCGAGCTGTATATATCGTCTCGCTTCGCTCGCTTGCTCGCTCGCGTGCGTGCGTGCGTGCGTGCGTGCGTGCGTGCGAGAGAAATGCGCGGAAGAGAAAATCGGTGGAATCTGCCTCTCTCCGCGAACGATAGAGAACCTTGAGGAAATCTCCTCGCTCCGTCAGATTTCGTCATCGAGATCGGCCACGGATATATAGGCGCGAGTAGCGCGCGATCGATCGCGTGTTCATGACACGGTCGAGGGAAAAAGGATCGAAAGGCGCGCTTCGACAGCGCGCTGCGCTGATCTAGACCTTGGCGATGAACAAAGGAAAGAACGAGAGAACTTGAATCCGAAACGTCGATCGAACAACGCGGCGCCGCGCGTACATCGATCTCTCACCACCCAGAATTTTTTGCCAACAAATTCGCTGTTAATTTATATCCGGAGATTGATATTTTTTGCTGGTTTTACGTTAAAAAAATTCTGGTTAGAGGATTAAAAAAAAATCTTTAATTATTCGTAGCGATTAAGTCGCAGAAATTAAAATTACATGATCTCATCAAAACGCTGTTAACACCGCACGTTCTCCACATCGTTGCGATACGAATATTACAATTAATTAATGTCCGCGTCTCGACGGGAAGAGGCAAGGGAAAAAAAAACTAACAAGTAGGGCGCAATAAAATATGACGCGCACGCGTAATTTAATTATGAAAGCTGCCGAGAGGAAGCACGAGTGACGCACGAGAGCTTCATTCAGAATGATTCGTGGTTTTGTTTCCGAGAATTAATTGACCGCCTTTTGTGTGCTCGCGAACTGCGCGAGCGCGAGAGAGGCCGGCATAAGAAATGCATCTCGCGCAGAATGAAGCCGTAACACGCTCTCCTAACTGACTCTCGCAACGAGACGGTGCGTTACTTGGCGCGTGCAGACTTACGTGAAATATCTTCTTTTAGCGAGTGTCGTTTATCTTCATACAACGTCTGTCGTTTATCTGCAACACGAGCTTTTCCCGTCAGCATCGCAACGGCAGTGTGCACCTTGTACGCGCGCTACTTCTCGCAACGAGAGAACGCGCGAACCAGATTATTATCTCTAAATCACCCGAGTTACTTCGTCCCGTGATTTTGACCCGAAACGGTTCTCGTTTGCATACAAGTCGGCGAGCAAATTGTTATTAAAACGCCCACCGCGTACGGACTCGATAAGAGGAGCGCTCTCTCGTTGTACAAGACATTCGTGTCAGAGAGCGTGAGAATTGTTTACGCTTTGAAAAAAAAAAAAAAAAAACTTATTGCATTCTTTGATTTCGAAGTCGTTCGTGTAAACAATTTTTTGGAAAATCTACAGACCTTTTCATTTCTCGAAGAAAGATCCTCATCTCGCGCGTCTATAAAACAGCGTATAGGGACTGCAAAGTAGCGTTTTACGACTTGATGCAATAAAATAAACACGTCTGCAAAACGATCGCCATTTGTCATCTCCGTCCGCGATGTGTTTCGCGACGACGACGACGACGACGACGACGACGACGACGACGCTCGGCGAGCGTGTAAACGAGACGCTGTCTGACCCCGCGCAGTAAACCCATCCTCCGACATCCTCGCACCTACAAGACGTAGACTGATGGCTTCATGTAATCGAGAAACTGTTGCGGAAAAGAGTGACGCAACGACGATGAGCGCGCGCTAATCGCGGGGAAAATTTCATTGAAAAGAAACGCACGGCGCGCATAAATAATATCGCGCGCGGTACGATTGATCGCGTCGGCGTCTATATATCTCTCACGAGGCGACTCTACGTAATATCTACTACCTACTTGTTCCACGAAGCGAACGATTCTCGACAATCGAGAACAACGCGACCCGATCCTCAAGTGTGCGGCCACACGAATCCGATGATCTCACACTCGAGTCGAGCCGACGGAATTCGCTAACGGCCGCGCCCGATATTTGACTTCGATCAAACCTCGAGAGAGAGAGAGAGAGAGAGAGAGAGAGAGAGAGCCTGGCCATTATATTGGAATTCAGGGTCGGTCCTCCCTAATAACCGCACCAAATCGCGCTTACGACGACGTCGAGACGGAAAAAGAAAACGATCGCCGGCTGGGAGAGATCTGGCGCGTCGCTTCGCCGCAGTTTTTTTTTCGGACAAACTTGGGCAAAATCGCGATATACGTCGGGTAGTACAAAGACCGAATCAAATAAAACTTGCAAAACAGATTTGCTGGTTGAATCGTAACGCGGAGTGGAAGAGGAGGAGAAAGAAACGTGCGTCGAAACTCTCGCATCAAATTTCGCACGAAACTCTTACCGTCTCTGAAGAACCAACTTGGCAATTTACGCCGCAACATTTTTTTTTTTCAATTAATTTTGATTTGAAATTGAAAAGAAAATAAATTTTACATAAGTTGTGATAAAAGTAGTCAAATAAGTATACAAATACATGTGTAAGAAAACTAACTCCACATTAAGCGTTAAATAAAATTGTACGAATTGAATTATTGGATACCCAGCGAGGAGACTTTGATAAAACAATATCTCGCAGTACCCCCTATTGAACGTAATTGATTTCATTAACGTTCAAAACTCTGCGCAGTATATGCGCACGAAAAACATACATCTCGCTCGCGTCGAACAATCATCTGCGGGTAGTACCTTCGCGCTTTCTTCCTCTTTTCAAGTGGCGTCACGTCGGGACGAACGGCTCACGATCGAGACCGGGCCATTCTTGCGCGTCGTTTCGTCTAGCCGTAGCGAGAAATTATTGTTCGGTGGCCCATTTCACACAGGCCCCGAAATGAGAAACGGGTCGATTGTAATATATACATATGCAACTTGCAATCATGCCGGGCCATTGTTTCTCTCTCGACTGGCGGATCGCCGGGGTGTGGCTTCGCCGAAGCCCTTAAAAAGCCGCGCCGTGTCGCGAAAACCGTCCGTGCGAAGAAAGCAGGCCCGTATGTACACACACACACACACACACGACAAAGAACAACCATTTTAACGGAGAAACTGTAGGTCTGTGCCCGGAACGCTTCTATCGAACTTTTATCGTCGCAGCTGGCGAACAGGTGTTGGCGGACCGGCTAGTCAGCTGTGCGCCGCGCGGCTAAGCCTACTGCTAAGTGCAAATGGTCGTTATTAGTCGACGCTGAGAACCTCCATCGGAACGGAACCGGTAATATCTATTCCCAACCCCCCTTTATCGCGCAAATCTCGCGAAG
The DNA here is from genome assembly GCA_014825475.1 of Pseudomyrmex flavicornis. Lineage (NCBI taxonomy): Eukaryota > Metazoa > Arthropoda > Insecta > Hymenoptera > Formicidae > Pseudomyrmex > Pseudomyrmex flavicornis. The sequence goes on from QVNW01000586.1 coordinate 9,028, forward strand.
GAGACGCTCGAAGGAAATATCACACGCGCTCGTAATTTTATTTATTTTGTTTTTTAGAATAAATTTCGAAAAAATAGTTGCTCCTCGTCTCGGAAGAGGAAAAATTGACAAACTGATATTTACTGTTGCTGCTGAAAATGTACAAATAGCTCGTTGAAATATATTTTATCGAGCGACTTTAGTTTCTGTCGACGATTTATTTTACGGAAAAAAAAAAAAACAAACAAATTATTTGTCAAACTTAGCGAGTTTCGAGAGAGGTTTTTTTTCTTCTTTCTCGGAGGAAGAAAAAAAATTTAAACGGAACGGGTATTTACGGTGGCAATAAAATGTTCAAAGAGCGTTTGAAACTACTGTTTCGCTTCGTGCGACAGTAGTAGAGACTTCGGAGCCAATTTGTTTTACTTCGTCGCTCACGAGCAACGGCGATGCATTACGCATCGTTTCAGTATCATTGAACGCAATTGACATCTACATCGTTAGAGTTTATTAGTACCGGTTGGCAACTGGTTTGTCGATGGCTGGCGGTGCCGTGCGTGATGAACCGGCGCGCGATTCACGCTCGTCGGCGAATGTTTGGTCGATCCCCGGTCTGTGTCGCGCGGCGTTTCCCGGCGCGGAATTCTCGAGAAAGGAGAAAAAGAAAAGAAATAATAAAGGAAAGATCGCTCCGAGGAACTCGCGAGTCGTCGAGGCTTAAAAATCCGTGTTACGGATATGCCGCCGCCGGGTTGTCGATAATCGGTCGAAATATCCCGTCTCTTCTTGAGCACGGCACCGTAATCATGGTAGATTACGTCGAGCCACGCAACGGTGATTACACCTACGGTGCCGTGCACGAACGTGTGATTATGATTACTCTAAATTCATGCTCCCCTGCTGTTTGTCCCGACGCGTTTCCGGATATGTTTATTAATAAATGGCGATGGCCGTCCGCCTCGAAGACGGAGAGAGCCAGAGCTCTCGGAGGAACATTGCACGACGATGCGAAATCGTTGCAAAATTCGTTCGCGCTTGAAATTCAATTTAATTTTTCTTTTCATTCCGTGCCGAGCGACGATGAGGAAGCGCCGCCACGGGACAAAATTCGCGCGCACTTCGAATTTCGCGCGTGTATCCTCTCGATTTTTTTTTCTTTTATTCCGAAGTATCACCACACTTGAATGAGAGTTCGAGGTGTGAAAGAGCCCGGACGGCGAGATAGGAAGCGGATCGCGCATTAATATTGATGAACAACAAACACTCGTCTGGAATGAATATTAATCGACAAATTAATTGCTCTGTAAGCGCGCGCCATTATGAATCGCGTCGCGTGAAAATATGAATTCTGCGATGCGCGACGGGCCGAACCGAAACGGTTGCACGAGAAACGAGAAATATACAACATCGGCGGCGTTGCACGCTAAATATTTACGCAACCGCGACGGAACGAGCGCGCGAGAATTTGTAAATTAACAATTAACGTGGCGCGCATCTCCGGCGTCATTGCGCTCGTGGCAAATATTTATTCGCCGTGCGAGCGTGTGTGTTGCCTTACAACACAACAGGCGTTTCGTATACAGTCCGCGTGACGGAGACGCGGCGAGTGCACGTTGAGAACAATTTGCAAAAATGCCATGAAACCAAAAAAAAAAAAAAAAACGGTTGCCTCCGAGACGCATATCTCGCCAAATTTACGAGAATATTTCGCGAGTCGCGCCGCGACAAATGTCACACAAATGTCAAGGGGACCATTTGTCGCGAAAAATATCAAAGATGTTATCAGATGGTAGTATCGTAAGTTTTTTCTTGCATAACAGATTGTTTAACAGGTAACCTCGACCATACGAGAATGTTTGGAAAGGATTTTAAAAGCGAAAGGAAATGTAGAAGCGACATTGCTCGGTTTTTTGTAGCTCACAATCATAATGAGATAGAGAGAGAGAGAGAGAGAGAGAGAGAGAGAGAGAGAGAGAGAGAGACGAAACGACGATGACGCTTTTTTATGTTCTCATCACTGGGGAGAAAGAGGATATCTCCAGCTCGCGCTAGAGCCAGGATATTTTTCGATGGTCTATTTAATGGAAAGGAATAGAGTTCGTGCCGTGTGCAGGCGCTGATCGCGAGGACTCGCGTGTGGCGCGGGTGCCTGAAGGGTAGAGCAGGGTGGATTTGGAGGTTGGTCCCGTGTCGAGGTGGGGCAAAGGTGACCCCCGCGGATCAATACCGCCGCCGCTCGGGCGCCTCCATCGAATCCGCCATGCGTTCTCGTATTTCGTCTCGAAATCAAATGCCGCGCTCGGTCCGTAACTCGCTGAAAGTTGCCCTCAAACGAATTTTGTTCGCCCCGCGGATTAATCCTTTGCTGCCGCGGACATATCTCGGCTGAAAAACAGGAGATTTTGCACGAGCCGCAACGTTTCGCGCAATGTTTTTCCCTCTCTGAAGAGCCGCGTTTCTCTCTTTAGATATAATTCGGAAAAATCCCTCTCTCTCTCTCAGCTGTGCACACGCGGGATGCGTTTGTGCTCGTGTCCATTGATTCCTCTCTCCCTTTGAAGATATGAAAAGGTTTCAATCTTTCAGACGCTTTGATCACAGGTCGAGATGCATCTCTGACAGTACGGAGATAATGTAATTCCGCGTAATTTTTCGAAGTTCTGTTTTCATACATCGCGAAAAATCGGATTGCGCAAAATTATTTTTTTCCCGCGCCCAAAGGGTTCGAAACTTGATGATAAATTTTACGAGCGACAAATTAAAGATTACACAGACCTCCCGCCGTCTGAAACGTTATTAATTATTGCAGAGAGAGAGTCGTGTCGTGTCTTTTGCAAATCCGAGTAATATAATCTCCGACGAATATTATTATATTTCGAGGCGGTCTTTTATTCGACGTTAATTGTCTCGAATATTCTTTTTAATTGGTTTGGAGCGCGCGCGACTTCGTTACTTTCTCTCGGTTTCGAGACTCGCAGCAATATCACTCTCCCGTCGCGGTTAACAGAGATAAACGCCATTAATGGACTTCAAATGAAACGCTTGTGCCGCTACAGCGGTCAGACTGCCATGACGACTGCCATGAACGGGCGCGCCGCGGCTCAAAGGGCATCTTGCTCATTTACTTCCCGCGCGCGCAGCGGGAAATTAAATTCGCGGTTTCTCGACCGCGTTTCCTGCTCCGCGCGTTAACAACGTAATGGTTTATTCATTTGTGCGGCGACGACGACGACGACGACGACGGCGATGATTAATTAGGGAATATTTCACAATTATTTGGAAAAGCGTTTGAAGGTGCGTAACTTCCCGCATTAATTAATCGAAAGAAGAAGCGAGTGCGCAATTATTATTCCGCGAAATTGTTGTGCGCGCGAATTTATTTGAGTCAGCGGCGAGTCTTGTCCGTCGATTTATTTATCTCCCCTTTGCGTCTTTCCCGAAGAAGCGAGTCTGATTTCTCGTCGTCGCGAAAGGAGGAAACTCCCGTCCGCGAAAAGTTTCCGAACTTGAGTCGGTGTTGACGAGACGCGACGACGCAAATTTACGTCGTCCGGACTACTCGCTAAACGACCTTGTTAACAAACAACAACGATTAGCTGACGGGAAGTTACCTCGAGCCTGTCTAGCATCTATCGCGACTGTCGCTGATATAATTGTCGCTAACTACGTCCCCGCGGTGTGTGTTTGCGCCGTCAATTTGTAAAACAGGATGAACTCGCGCGCGAACTCTCTCTCTCTCTCTCTTTCGTGTCCTCTTTTGACTTAGATTGGCGCGCATCGCTCGATTATGCGTCAATTAGCCATTTCTCAATTAGTTAATACCGGAGTAATCGGAGACAAGCATTGGACCTCGGTCGCGAAATTTCGCGTTTTTGCGACGCAATTGATACGCCAAAATTGAATAGTTCAGATATATTTCGCCTCTTTTTGTTACGATGAAAAGAAAGAAAGAACCGAGTCGTACTCGTTTTTTTGTTTTTTTTTTTCGAGGCGAGTAACAAAATTTTTCGTGATTTCCGCGGCAGATTCCTCTTTCTTTCTGGTACGCCGCGATTATCGCGAGTGAAACCGGCCGGATTCAGGATGCCAATGTCCGGTGTCCACCGCCGGAAGCCAGCACAGCGGCAAACGGATACGGACGAATGATCGAGTTACGGTCAGCGTACGTTACGTCACAGGAAAGATAGCTGAATTGAAAAAAAAAAATGATACCCGTGATATCCGTTGCACAGTCGGAGACTGTGTTTCCACTTTTCTTCAATCAGATTGAATACCGTAAAACGTCCGATCGGATCTCGTTATTTCGCTGTGTTATTGTACGAGAAAGTATTTTGCGATTCCAATTTAAGTCAAACACAGAAATTAACCGGCGATATGACAAGCAAGTGCGCAACGAAAATACATAGGATAAAGTGTGAATTTCTAGAAGAGCAACGTCGGAACGAACAAAATTTTCGAAGTTCCGAAATACATTTTCCGCGTTACGTTCTGTTTAAAATGCGAATTCTTGTTTAATTGAATTCGTAATATCGCTGCGAGAGAACCGAGACTCTACGTGTTATCGCTTTCATATTTCTCATTATCTTTCGCTCGTTTGTTCCTCGCGACTCTTTTTTTTTTTTGTGGCACGCGAGAAATTGTCATCATTCGACGTACGCCTCCACACGCTTATCCTCATTTCGCGCGTTTTTGCCAAGAAAATTACATTCGCCCGTCCCGGCTATCTCTCTCCACGTGCGCTCGTAAAACTTTCGCTTTTCTATTAATAGCGTATCGCGCTCCCGAGGTAATGATCGCTCACAAATGCGCCAATTTGCGCTAATTTCGCGATGACGTTGATAGTCGCGCGCAACACAATCTCTCTTGAGTAATCGCAAAACACCAAAGTAACCCCGCGCTGATTCGAGTTGTTCGCAGAGACTTTTTTCGCCGTTGCAACGCACATTTGCGAGTCAACGTATTAATTAACATGTGTCGTTTCTTGCAATTTTCACTGGTCACAAAAAAACAGGAAGAACAAATTAACATTACCGAAAAAATTTATGGAATTTACTTACGAAACACACTTGGGATGTTAATTGCTCGCGTATTTAAAATCGCAAATTTATGTTTTAGATTTAGTTTTATGCCGAATTTATTATTTTGTTCTTGATATTTTGTTCTCGATCGCGCGCGCGGAGATTCTGACGACGACGTATATCAAGAGAAAATTCAGATGCGGAAAGACGGGAACGGAAATTGCGGCTACTGTGTGTGTGTGTGTATGTGTGTGTGTGTGTATGATGGAAACGCTGCGCTACTCCTCTCTCGTGCATGTACGTTACCCGGCGGGAAGAATTAATCGGTTCTCGCAATTCGTCCCGCGCTTACACGCTATATACATTGGCGATTCTGTTTCGCGGAGCCTCGCAAATAGGAAAACGTGATTAATCGAGATTCGCTCTGACGTGCTTTTTTTTCTGCGAGCCCGCAGGTGAGGAAGCGGTGGCGGCAGCGGCGGCGACAGCGGGTACATTGGGAGAGTCGCTCGTAGGCACGCGCATGTGAAAATTCGGCGAAGTTTTTTTCGGCGCGAGCGAGGAGAAACGCATGTGTAAATTCTTGTGATTCTCCGATTGTACATTTTATTTTAGTTTCCTTTTTTTTTTCTTTTTTTTTTAGTGTCTTGTGTGTGCATATTTTATTTGCGTTTTGTTGCATGTGAGGCTGTGTGTGTCGGTCGGATTTTCAGTAGTAGCCCTCGGCGTCTAGTCCGCCGAAATAAGCGCAGTATCTGCGCGCAATATCTACTGGGTTCTCGCGTCTGAAAGAGAATTTTTCTTCTTCCAAATTTTTTTCACGAGACAGAGAGAGAACGAGAGACACAAACAATTTGGCAAAAATTTAAGAACAAGATCATGATAAATAACAAATCAAAATTTTCTTAGCTATGTCTTATGTAAATATTAAAGAAGAAAATTATGATTTTGTCGTTAAAGGGTCTTAAAACGTTACAAAAAGACGCGACTCCTAGATCTAAAGAAGAAAGCCTCGCTGTTCGCATCACACAGAGATGCACAGATACATTCGTAAGTAATTTAACGTTCAAAGCTCTCAGCGAGTTTATCGACTGTAAAAATCATCCCCGACCAAAATCACTTTCCTCTTTTTCCCGGCATATTGATTCTCAGCTCGCGTATCAATCTGTATTCTTCCTTTCATCTTTTTTTTTTCTCTTTCTCTCTCTCTCTATCTCTCTCTCTTTCTTTCTCTCTTTTCCTCTCTCTTTCTCTCTTTCTTTCTCTTTATCTCTCACCCTTTGTGAAACGCGCACGAATTAACATCGTCCTCGTTCTGTTCTCTCATTGCAGGCAGAAGCGAAGTTGCGTGAGCGGGAGCGGTAGCCGCGGAAACGGGGCGATTGGCAGTACCGGAGGCGGTACTGTTCCAGGCACAGCGGGTGGCCGCGGCGGCGGCGGGGGCGGTGGTAGCCCCGGCAGGGGCGCCGGCGTCGGTGGAGTTGCAGGCGGAGGGGGAGGGGGAGGAGGAATAGACGGTGGCGTGGTGTCTACTACTGCACTATCGACTACCGGCCATCCTAACCATCATTATCATCATCATCATCAGCATCATCAGTTGACCACCACGACGACTACCACCACCACCACCACCACCATCACCTGCGGCTCCAGACACAGGCACAAGCCTGCCGGCAAGCAGTGTACGGATCACCGTCATCACGTGCATCACCACCACCGGCATCACCCTCATCGCCCTACTTACCGGGGGGGGTCCATGAACATGGGCCAAAAGATTTCAGGTTAGGACTCACGCCCGGATCGTCACGTTAACACGTTTAACGCACCCCGAAATTGAACATGAGAGATTTACGAAAGACCAAAACCACGAGTTAGATTAAAAATATATTAATAATAATTGAAATAGATTAAAAATATATTATTTACTATTTGAATCTTCTTTTACCTGGCCCACTCTAAGTTTGCTCAGATGTAAAAGCTTCAGACATCAAGTCCTTGAAATTTCTACTGCGAGTCTATATGTCAATTAAAGTTGCGTAGACAGCAGCACGATCAAACTGGCGTGTCCTTTCTAATCTTCAGTTACGTGCGTCAGTCATGCTTACGCAATCGACGAATACAGCAGAGATTCGCCGAGTTTTTACGAAGATGTCACATCGCTAAGAATTCTCCGGTAACGTAAATCTACGAAGAAGAGGTGGAGAATTTATAGAAGCTTGAATATCAAAACTCGGAGTCAAAAAGTTGTGTCGTTGTTTGTTCCGCGGATAAATTTAGAGCATTTCGTGATTTATATCCGGTGTTATACACATATAATTTTCAACACAAAGACACCTTCGCTACAAGCTACACGATCGGCGCATTTATTCACACGCGGAGAGACGCAACATTTCCGAACGGCGCGTGTAAACCCGACGAATTTATTTTTCTTTCATCCGGTTCCGTTCGGTTTCGTAAGAAGTTCGCGTCTGTTGAATGTCGTCATCGATTTTTTAGATGTGACTTAAAACGAAAGAGTCATTGAACGTGTAAACGAAATATGAAATACGACAAAGCACCGAATTTTTGAGGAAAAAAAGACTTTCTCGGTGAAAATTGCGAGTTTACAACGAAAAGTTCGGAGAAAATAAAAAAATATATAAATTCATAAATATTCTACCGTACTTTTTTTTACATATTTCTATTTCACACTTTGCTGTACGTAGTTTTTTTTTTTTTTTTTTGTAGAGTTTAATAAGTCGCACGAAAGACAGAGTCATTATGTAAAGTTCCTCGAATGCAAATCGCGACACATGTTAACGTGCTTGCTAAATATATCGTTTTCCTTCTCGCGTCTCGCCGATTCTTCCCGTTAGCTACGAAGCTCTTCTCGCCCACGTCTTTAATCTTTCGTGTCTCGTCAAGTTTATACACACACACACACACACACACACACCGCGTGTACCGTCGTGCTTAAGCGCCGTTGCGACGTAATGACCGTTGCGGCTAATTACTCACCACGTACGACAATTCTCATTAGAGGCTCACGGATCCGTCTCGAGTCCACGGACAATTCTCGCCAAGGATAATCGCCGCTGCTATTAACTTCGTCGATTACTCTCCCATTTTCCTATTACCAGAACCGGCCCGTTTGTCCGCGGTTTTTTGTTCTTTTTTTTTTCCGACATCCGATCGCTCCGATATTTCTCCGATATCTATCGACATGTAATGTTAATATATCTTAAATGAATAAAGATTATCTAAACATTCTCTATACAAAAAAATAAAGCAACTTGCCCACCTTTTCCACCAACGATTCTCCTTTCTCAGTTGACGAAGAATAAAATAAAAATCTAAGAAAACTTGGTTATCTTCGAGCGCAGTCTGTCGACAGTGCAACAAAGCACGTGTTTAGCTCCTGTCTCCACGTAAATTGTGAACTTTATCTATGCAAGTGTGACTTTAGAATAATAATAACAATAATATATCTCTTTAATAATGTTAAATTATATTGTTAACAATTCCTCGGATATTTCCCGCGAATTGTTTTAGTCACGTGATTTGCGCGTTTCTTTTTTTTTTTAACATTTGTCGGTATTGCACTTTTTGGAGAATTTGACAGGAGCGTGATAATACACACAGACAGATAAGTCGAAGGCGAACCACATACTGTCGCATATAAGCGAGTCAATGTGTACAAAAGTATTTAGAGAATACGAAGGTAGCAAAGGATCGGATTTATCGTGAGACTACGCGTCTATAAAATGCGCTATCGAAGAAAACCAGGTAAAGAGAGAAATCTTTGTCAATATTTTGATATTTCTTCTCCTTACACAGATTTATAACTTTTTCCTTAATGTCGTTTTCGAGTGTACGTACCAAAAGTTTGTTTCCGCGAGAATCTTTGCGCGCGTGTTGCCTGTCAGTCAATGTGTTTAGGTTAGTTTATAAACATTCTGCTCGTCTTCGCTTTGCTCGCGTAGTATCAAGGTTGCCGATTGTTCGAATACGTAACCGCGTCGCGTATAGTTAACAGAAAAACGTCTGACTTCTTTGTGCAGGAGGTGTGAAGAGCATGAGCCGGGAGAGCGGTGCCGGTACTAACGGCGGTGTCGGCGTCGGCGGTGGCAACAACACGACGTTCACACGCTCGGTGGTGCCGCGCGAGCTGGCGCAGGATTTCTCGAGACCGGCGCGACTCGACGTGCTGCTCGACATGCCGCCGGCGTCGAGAGAGACTCAGATCCATCACAGCTGGAACGCCGAAGATCGTAGTCTAAACATATTTGTCAAGGTTCGGAAGCAATTTCGATTTAATTAAATGTCAAAGAATTTCAGACAAGTGGAATAGATTCACAATGAGTTTGCTTCTATGTTGATTATTTACATTTGACCAAGAATTGAGAGTGTTTTTTTCCCTGCTTCTTTCAGGAGGACGACAAGTTGACGTTTCATCGACATCCCGTCGCTCAGAGCACAGACTGCATACGAGGGAAAATGGGATACACGAAAGGCATGCACGTGTGGGAGCTTTATTGGAGCACGAGGCAACGGGGAACGCACGCGGTGGTGGGTGTCGCGACGGCAGACGCGCCTCTTCACAGCGTCGGCTATCAGAGTCTAGTGGGCAACAACGAGCTCAGTTGGGGCTGGGATCTGGGTAGAAATAAACTCTATCACGACTCGAAGAACAACAACGGCGTGACGTATCCGGCTCTTCTCAAGCCAGACGAGACCTTCATTGTTCCTGATAAATTCCTTGGTGAGCGAGTTTTATTCCCTATCTCTTCACGAGTCGCGTAATTACGATGTATAACTGTTTTCTTTTTTTTTTTTTTTTGCTTACAGTGGTTCTCGACATGGACGAAGGTACGTTAGCATTCGTAGTAGACGGTCAGTATCTCGGAATAGCCTTCAGAGGACTTAAAGGAAGAAAATTGCATCCTATCGTGTCCGCCGTATGGGGACACTGTGAAATCACGATGAAGTACATCGGTGGACTTGATCGTAAGCAACATTTGCATTTGATTAACGCGCATTTCCGGCGCTTTCTTCCACTAATCGCGAACGTTTGTTCCGCAGCCGAACCTCTTCCTCTCATGGATCTCTGCCGAAGAGTGATTAGACAGCGAATTGGCAAGCACAGATTAGAGGAGAAGATCAACGAACTCAACTTGCCGCAGACGATGAAGACGTATCTTCTGTATCGCGACCGAAGGTAACCACCGAGTGAATTTCTTCAAGATGCCGCCACGATTACGACTGCGATTATCACAGCGAGCGACAACATCACCGTGCAACGCACAGGCGACCGTCCGCTTTCCCCTCACGCGCTATCACGGATAGCAGCAGCCCGTTAATAATAACCGCGCGTCTCCGCGCGTTGTTGCGTTTGAAAAGACGTTCGAAAAGGCACACGGATAGAAACGACTGATGAAATGTTCTGTAGATAGTGACTCGTCATAAAGGCGTTCTTATCGCGATATAAAGTTTATAACGATGAGAGAGTAAGGCTTCATTATCGTCGATGAGTTTCTTCTTGAGAACGACGTGTCTCAGAAGAGAGTAAAACTGTTAAATTACTAATTGCTAAACTACAAAATTTACGACAAATTAGTTATTTGATTTAAGTAATGTGTTGTTATTTTTATGTTTGTACAGTTTTATTTCATGTGATGTCATGTCCATGTTGTTTGTATATTTATTAAAAAAAAAAAAGGGAATATTACAATTATTCTAGCGAGTAGGCGATAAGCGACAAGTTTGGTAACTTTCGCGAGCGCGCAGATTCTAAGTAAGTTTTTGTTTTTTGTTATTTCGGTAGAAACTTACCGACAATCGAAACTTTAAGACAATTGCGACGCTATGCGGGTCTGTGGAAATTCGGAGACGCGTGGTTTACAGAAAAGAAGAAGAAGAAAAGAGGAAGAAGAAAGAAGAGGAAGGAAGCTTCGCAGTTGGCCAGTAATAAAACAAGTTAACGCTTAGTCACGTCTAAAGACTATGATGACTATGATACGGACGTATCGCTTGTTTGACAAGCGGGCTTGCTCTAGTCCGGCCACACAGCGGATATGAAATCGTAGAGCAACAACAAGAACAACAAGAGAGAGAAGAATCGGGCGTAAAGAAAATAAAACTAAACTCGATAAGATATACTCGTCTCGACGACGAGGTAGAAGCCGTGTCACTTAGCGATGAAGGGAAAGTTAATTCAAATTGGTCCGTGTGTGTGTGTGATAGACTCGTGAATAGACCGATTTTTCAAGTATTTTCTAAGCATATATATATAAATATAAATATATATATATATACTAGGTCTAATGAAACACAGTGCTGTATGCGTGTTGTATCGTGAGCGTCGATGGATAAAAGACCAACAAAATTTGACGAAATAGAACGAGGATTCAGTGCGGAGTATAACGAAGATATTGAATTTTTCCATCCCTTCTCCGTAATCTCCCCTTTAGCAGTGTTCAAAAAAAAAGAAAAAAAAAGAAAAAAGAAAAGAAAAAAGAAAAAAAAAAGAAAAAGATAGGAACTTTCGGCTGCGAGTTTCGCGGGGAGAGAGAGATTGAGTGAAAAACAAAAAGAGTGCGAACAGGAGTGTAAAAACAAGAGCAGTAAAAACGAAAGAGGTATAAAATGATGAAGACAGCAGATGATGTGATGCTGATATGGTGAGTGGAGAAGTGAACAAATGGAAATGTTAAAAGTAAATTTAACAAAGAAAAAAAAAGCATGTTACTAAAATTAATTATCCACATCTAACTGATTCAAAGTGCTCTAATGACTTCGCGAGAATAGCATGTATTTACCTGTAATGTTTAAGAGAAAAAAAAACGAGAGAGTTAAATCACGGGCATTGGCACAAATTCGTTCCGAACAAAGAATTTACGAATAAAAATCGTTTCCGAATTTGTCGCGCCGTACGGCAAATTCCGGCTGGCACACACAAGTATGATAAATGCGACATCAGATTATACTTATCACAACATTTCATCGTAACAATTTGTCGGATCGTCGATCGTATAAATAGTTACAGCGAAATAAAAAATAATATAAAAAAAAATAAAAAAATAAAAAAAAAACGTTGAGTAAACGACGCCGATTATATCGAGTGTGTAACTATTGTACTAATTAGTATGGCGAAACCTTTACGACTGGTCTCTATAGTATCTCTTTACTCTTTACGTTTGTCGCTTAGGTTAAAAAAAAAAATAATAATAATAATACAACCACCGTCATCGGCTATATGTCGATTTGTACATATATTAATATATTGATTAAAAAAAAAAAATGCGAAACGATGTACGTGTGTATTGTGAAAATGTATCCACAAAGATTGTATCCGTATATCTCTGTGCGGAATAGGCAGACCGAATGCGAGATCGACAAACTCATCGTCGTCGGTGTGAAATGTAACGTAAAAAGAAACTCATCTCGCGTCGTCGGGCTTTCGTTTCGATCTTAATTTCTGACGCGCGCGAGCCTATAAATAACGCGGTTTATATTAAAGATCACTCGTACACCTCCAGCTTTTCCTCTGAGAGCTCGTCCGTGGTACTCGGATCGTATTGCGTCTTCCGAATTTATCGATTGTATCTTTAATCGTGGCTTTTATTCGATCGTTGCAAAAAACATTTCGTTGTTAGATCGCGATCGCTTTCATCACGAATCACGTTCCTTCTTCATTCTCGAGTCATTCTTTTTTTTCTTTTAACAAAAAAAAAACTCGCCGCTATCTCGCACTCGGAAGCTTTGGTCGCGCAGCTTTGCGAACTTGCCGAGCGTTTTTTTGGGTTTTTTGCTACCTCTTTATGTCGCGAGATAATGCAAAAAGGGACACGTGACTCCACGAGACGCAAACAGCGCGCGAGTGACGACGAGGGCGATTCGATCTTTTCCCGATTTAGTTTGCGTCGTTACCTCTGTATCCGATATGTGTGTTGTCGTCGAAGATATTTCGTTTTTTTTTTTAGTGAAAAACACTGAGAACGGAATACGGACGACAGTGCGCGGGACGAGAGGAGACGACTGTATAAAAGAGCGAAGATACAGTGCGAAGGAACAAAGTCGTCTTCGTTCTGTCTTCATTGCACGACAAAGCTATCGGTTTAGTTTGTCACTTTTTTAATACGGCATTCGTGCGCGCACAAAAAACTGATAGGATCAACATTCGAACAAGATTGATTCTTGCGTGCGAACAGCTCGAATAAAATAAAACACAAAAAATCCAAGTGGAGACGAGAACGAGCGTGTATGCGGGCGCGCATCGAGTGTGTATGTACATAACAAAGTGTCAGGACTGATGCGAGCTAAAACACAAGTTTTGTACCGGTTTTTATATTCAATAGAAAAACACACACACGTACAACTTGTGTTTTGTGACTCGCATCTGCCCTAATACTTTGATTTCATCTTCTCACGAGCTTATCCGATTGGTGTACGTACATATATGTGTCCACGATTTAATGTACATTTGTTATTCGTATGTCGTGTTATTTCATATCGTACGCGAGAAAATTGAGTAAAAATAATCAATTACACACTCGCGCGTGTTCTCCACACTTACACTCTGAGATAGAAAGAAAACAGGAAGATCTTTCCGTAAGTTACCATCACTTACTGCCGCCCGTTGAACCGCGACGCTGTTTTTTTTTTTATTTTTTTTTATTTTTTTTTGTTTATATACGAATTGTCTAGGAACACGCGTCAAGCATGAAACACACGACAAATAGAGAGAGACACGAGATAGGAGAAATGTATATGTTGAATACTGTACAAAACAAAACTATTATTGTGAATTATTATCATTAATATTAATACTAGTACATTTACTGTATTGTGCCCAATACTTTAATTAATTACTCGGACGCGTTATCGTGATTAGCCTGGTATGCAGAATATTACTTAATTCTTCCCCACGTGTGTGTAAAATCACAGGTAGAGAAAATTTGTTTTCTTAACGTGAGGATCTTCAATCCTCGGGGGACTTCCTTCCCCGGAAAAAACTGTCTTTCTGTACCTATGATTTTGATATCCAAGCAAATGGTTATAGTCCGGATATCGTCATTGTGGGTTCAATTTTTGTACGATAGGAATGAAAATGTTTATCGAGAAACAAGAGAAAGATTGATATGTATGTGATCGATCGATATTTTATTATTTGTATATGACATTTGTGTACGTAGAAAACGCCAAGAAAACGAACATTTTCTTTGACTCGCGACTGTATTTCTCGCTATAAAAAAAAAAAAAATACGTGTAAAATTAATTTCACCGAGAATCGGTGTTGCTTTCGAAACTATGTGAAACTATATAAAAAGAAAAAAAAGCAAAAAAAAATAGACCAAAGTACTTTACTGGCAATCGCTGTACGATTTGAGGTTTTACTTACTATGTTTAAATGTTAACTTAAGAGAGAGAGAGAGAAAGAGAGAGAAAAAAAGAGAGAAAAAAGAATAATTTGGTTTGGAACAATTGTGATTTGACTTCTCTTCTTAGGATACTTAATGTGTGATATATAATCTAGAGATCAAATTTTCTTTGTGAGGTACGTAATTTTATACACATAATATGTTTTTGAAAATATAATATACCGATATCGTAATTCTTTTAAGTTTTGTCGCATTCAAATAAAAATTAACAAAACGGTCGCGGAGTGTAAATATTAAATTTTGCGTTTTGGTTTTTAGGAACTCTAGAAATGTAAGAAGGAAATTGAATGTATCCGTCTTTCGATTCGAGCACAATATTTGTTTGTTATATTCAACTTGTCTATTGGTTAAAGTTCAGCAATGTTGAAAATATAAGTTTGCTTGAATGTGAAATTTGTTCTTCTTTAGTAAATGTATTAATATATAATTTTTTAAAAATATGGTGTATATACGGACCGACGAGCTCTGCCGATTACTCGTTTTATTCCGATTGCTCTCATCGTCGCGTTCAAAACACTTATCGATTCTCTTCGACTTAGTGTACATATGTATTTTGTTTTATATTCTTATGTGTAAGAATTTTTTTTTTTTTTTTTTTTTTTTTTTTTTTTTTTTTTTTTTTTTTTTTTTTTTTTTTTTTTTTTTTTTTTACACATAAACTGAGAGAGAAGCTAGAGCGGGAGTCTAGCTTCTAGTAACACGAGCCATTCCTAGTAGCATGTATATTTAATCTTAATAAAATTCACATGTGACCGAAGACAAAAACAAAACCCAATTCTGCGAATCAAGATAACACTGTTCTCGGCTGACAAGTGACTGTGGAGCTGTAGATTACCGTCGTGTATATTGTAATAAATGTAGAATTTGTATCTACATCGATCGATTGCATATAAACGATACAAACCATTAGCTTTTAAACAATGAGAGACCGCCTCACATCTCTGTTCGCATGCGTCGCTCCGGTAAAAATTTTCGCGTTACAGTTGTTTACCGAAAATTTTACCGTTTTCTTTTTTTTCTTTTTTTTTTTTTCGTGAATTGTCATGTGTTCTTCGTGTAAATGATGACGGGAACGATCTTGAAGAGAAACGTGAATAGCAAATTTATAGTTCAATCGAAAACATCAGCGAATCCAAGGAAAGTCTATAAGCCTATAATGTGTAATTGCGTTTTAGCATGTATACAAGATCGAGTGTACATTGTCACGATCATACTTGTATATTTGTTTGAATGAGATACATTCTCTATATTATATATTTAAGATCTTTTCTTTTCGCTTTTTCGTTTTCTTTTCTTCTTCAAATGGTAAACTGTCACATTTACAGAAAGATGCGGATTCGCGATCGATGCAAGCTCTTAAAAACGCGCAGTGTATATAATTTTGGTGAAAAGTGATGAATAAAAGTAATCTAACAAATCGACACAGAGAGTGACTCTCACGAATTTTAATTTTGTGATGTATCAGTAAAGTAAAAGCGTTTTTTCGATTGAGAAAATTACATAAAATTTCAGGCAGAAAACTTAAACTCGCACCACTCTTCTCCAAAAACTTTAAGCAGTAAAAAAAACTTGCATAGAATATCTTTGCGGTTCTTTTTGACGCAAATCGAACGTTGTCTAGGGCGGATAAATAAAAAAACAAAGTTTCGGTCGTAACCAAACTGCCCCCTCATTGCCTTCAAAGCAGAAAATTTGTACGCTGAGCACCAGATAATCAAGTGCTGAATTAATGCACAATATTGATCATATTCTAAAATTTTATATCTCGTTTTAGAAAGTAGCTACTATGTAGTCATGTCTCCTTTAATAGTCGCATTTAAGTTTGAAAACTTGTCTTAAATTTATGTAATTAAAAACAATCGATTATTAAATATAATTGCAAAAAGTTGAGAAAATCTTTACAAGATTTACGTTTGTTTTTTTTTTCTTGATACGACACTTCACGCATCTGGACGAACTGAGCTACAACCGTGTTTGGCTCCTATTGGCACTTCGGTAACGAACATCAACATATAGATTCCACGTCTATAAACAAAGCGGTCTCACACGTGTGCTCTGCTTTGTTTGTAGAAAATTTTAGTTAAATTAGTTATGTGCAGAGAGTAATTCCGTTATAATAAAATGAAGTTTGGAAAAAAGCGATTTGGTCTTTTAACGAGAGAGCAGAAAGTGACGAAATTTGTCGTTTTTTTTTTCTTTTTTGTCGAGAGCTACGAAAAGTCCGAACGCGATGGATCTTTGTACTGAACTAAATATTAAATCAATTACGTAAATACATCTCACAACACTTTCTTTCTTTTTTTTTCTTGTGTGTTTTCGAGACGACGAAATTATTCTAAAAAAAAAACAATTGTAAAAATTTAGAAGATGAAAATACGAATCAACATTGGGGGATAGAATAAGATAATACAAAAACTGTATAAAACCCTTATACTTTATATATGTGTGATATTCCAATTTTATACTAAGTGACTTGTAAAAACAAAATAACATATGTATAAAGCAGGGCGAACGATCAATTTAAAATTTAATTGAAGCCAGTGCGAGCTCGACGCATGGATCTGCGGACTGTAATTTAATCAGAAGGGGAGAGGGGAGGGAAAGAAATATTCTTTATTTCTTTTGTGTAATTCTTATTGATGAAAGAATTACTTCGACTAATTCGAATTATAAAATGCTTGCTTGTCACGCAACGCTGACGATTTTCATGCGCGAAGATGCATTTACGGGTTACAGAGTCGTAAAAGCGTTACGAACTATTTTAACGCGTATGTTACTGTAGATAAAAAATTCCGCGTGCGTTTCAATTGCAAATTTGTATTCATTTATTTTGCATGGTAATATGTAATACGCAACTAATCCAACTTATTCTTTGTAAAAACGTTTTTTCAAGCGCGTTTGTGCGACGTCTTTTTTACATCTTTTTGTTTTTTAATTAAAAAGAAAACAAAAAACAAATTGTTGCAACGCGCGTGCGTTAAAAGTTATACACAACAGACCCGGGCTGCATTCCACTCGCAATCAGTCGATTCTGCAGAATGCAAGAGAGATGATAATCGGGGGGCGAGCCGGAAACCAAATTTTGCTGATTCGAACGAATTCGAAAACGAGGGGAAACTGCAATTTCATTACACGCGTGCTATATACGATATATTTGTTACGTGCAACAAAATTGTTCGAAATTTAGTAGAATTTATATTCTCCTACTCGCTCAGGGATGGAGGCGCGATTCGGAAAATTTCCTATAAAAATGCAAACCCTCAAACAAATCGAGCTTTCATCCGCAAAGTGTTGCTTTCATTTTTTGATTTTTTTTTTTTTTTCTATTGCGCGAGAAGCGAATCTCTTCGCGCTACTCTCAGATCCGGGAACGCAGCCCTGGACCATTTCAACAAGCGATCTCACGTTATTAAGTGTAGGTTTACGCGTCTAGCGTGTTATGTAATAACAAGAGATACCGATTACTTGACGCATAAATCGATGCATATAGAACTCGAGAGCATATAAATGCCTTAATGTTAATGATAATATTGGATACGTTATTATATTGTGTAATCAGTCGACGGGAAGAGGCGATACTTATGGAAATATATAAGCGAGGCAAACGTACACACAGACCACATACACGCAAACATACACACATACACACACATACATAGTCCCGAAGACGCGATCGATGTCTCCATTTTGTTCGCGATATTTGATATTTTCTTATAATCCTCGAAGAAAGCCAGAGAGAGAGAGAGAGAGAGAGAAAGAGAGAACGAATGTGTAAGCGAAGTGTGTCTCATAGCGAACACGCTATCTAAAATAGGTCAAGCTAGATGTCGATGTTTGTAGCAAATAAAAGAAACAAGGCAGCACACAGCATATTGTAATTAAAATTATAAAAAGTCATTAATATACCGCCGGTCTTTTTATTCACTCAACCACCTGCAACCACGTTATATATTTAATGCATAGTGTTGTGTCGACGTATATAATAATTTATATTGATTGATTGATTAATTAATTAATTAAGAACCGTCACGGCGGTTCGTATTTGTCAAGACGTTGTTCGGAGCTGCACGCATGTTTCTTATCACCACCGGAGCGTCGCAGTCTCTGTAAAGCACGTCGCAGTTCTCTCCTCGAATTCCCGCTGCGCCCGCGTCTCTCACGAGACGATCCCAGCCCGAGGACGACGGCCTCAATGATTTCTCTAAGTCTCTCCTGCGAAAGAATACGAACGTGACGGCGGGAAAAGAAAATTTCCGAGAGTGCTTTCTTTCGCGCAAACACAGCGGGAAAAAACTAACTCACGTTAAGTACTTCGCCAGCATTTTGCCCGGTGCGCCCAGGTCACGGAAGAGCTTGCGATTCTCGTGACATATCGTTCTCTGTATGCATCGCACTCGAGCGTCGCTGTTGAGCATCTCCTCCTCCTCGAGCGTCTAAATGTTGCAGCGGGAAAATGAAAATCTTAATGTTACCGCACGAGTATTTTATAATTTTCATTCGCGCCGGAAACCACCGGTCCGGAGAGATCGTCGTGATTTACTCGAGCAATTTCGTTCGGCCGAGAACGAAAATGTTTTTAACGCGATTAAAGTCTGGAACATCCCGGCAAATCTGACCAAATTGTTACTTACTGCCGTTGCTGACGGAAAAAACTTTGCAATTTCGCAAATTTGTTTTCGAAAAGTGAGAGAAATGTATTTTCGAACTAAATAAATTTTTATCTACTTGATTCAATTTCGTTTCTCACAAGTTCAAGAATTTTGATTTTCTTTTTTCAAACAAATGAAATTCCGCTTAACCGCACTGAGCGTGTTCTGTATGATCGCCAAGAGCAGCAGAAGACCGATGAAACTGACTATTATAAGCTGCTTCGACGAGGGTACAACGGAATGATCTATCGAGTGCGCCATCGGATACCCGACGTTGGGATATTCGTACCCGTAGGGTATGTTTTCGCTTCTGTGATGCAGGAACGTTCGTGGAGGCACTGAAACAGCTTTTCGTTAAAAGCGTTCGCGACGTCCTGGAAATGCAAAGAGACTAGCTGCGGTTCGATTTTCGCGCGATTTTCAATCCGCTTCGGACGTCAGTTTTTTTACGCTTCGATCGCGCCTCGATCGTTTTTATTTATTTATTTTTTTTTGCTGCAGTGATCAGCGCAGTGGGAACAATGTACTTGAAATTTCAAAACTGACTTCTTTGATGTTCTTAACGCGACAATCGAAGCGCGACGCCTGGTCGAGGCCTGATTACAGTCGCGTCACAAAGGACAAGAGTGCGATCAAACGCGCGAACACCGTCTTAGCGCGCGAACTAAAATAGAAAAATCTTTACCGGGGAAAAAGTAATCCGAGGGTATCATCGGCTGCGGCTGCGGCGGTACGAGGGCTGCGGGGACCAACGCGGCCATTCCGCCGCGCGTCACATCCGGCTGCACCTCTATGTTATTTCCCGCCTCCGAGGAGGACGAGCCGTTTCCGTTCGGCGGGAACACGACGGTTTTCGGATCCTGGCCGGCGATCAGAGCCACGACGGCCCCGAGTACAGGAAGTATTTTCATTTTTCCGTTCCTCTGTGGTCGCGACGAAAGAGAGATTTACGACACGCCGGATTTTTCACAATCGAGCTCTTTCAATGCGAGTTTTATCGACACCGGTCTCGTCGCGGAACTGATGATAAATGGACGAGAAGACGACGTGGTCGTCCGCGAGAGACCCTGTCGTGAGTGAATTCCCCTTCGTGACGCGTCGAATTCGACACAGTTGAAACGACGACAAAAATGCGAAGCACTTGAGAAACTACCGTCCGATAATCATTCGGCCCGTTGAACTGTCTGATGAGTTTACGGAGCGCGACTGCCGCAATGCACTCGGTTCAAATGCATTGATGTGGGTGTGTTTCTAGTTTTTTTTTCTTTGTTTAAATTACGCTCTCTTTCTTGTCTAGCTCAATTTTGCAATTTAAGATCTCGAGCTATTTGCGAATACTTTCGCTGAGCGCGCACATCCTCCGCGATCCTCATTTGAATAATTTCGAGAGATCCGAATTTCGTTTTTTCTTTAGAAAAAAAAAAAAAAAAAAAAAAACGTCAAAGGGAAAAGTATTTTGACCTCGTTGTGAAAAAATAGCCGACAGGATTCTCGCGTTAATTTATCGTCGAATTCTTGAGGCCTTTGCGCCGGGCTGAATTAAAATGCAAAGGGGAAAAGTAGAACTATGTTCCTCTGTACAACGAAGCGAGACGACATCAGGGGTTGGCTAGCTGCTGAATGCAAGGGGTTGCTATGGCAATGAGACAGTGGAAGATAGGGGAGAGAAGAAGGGGGGGCCTGGAGGGTTTGTCTGTCTGCAGCCCTACTCTAAAGGGGATGACGTCCTCCGTGATTCTGTCTGCAACTTCTTTACATCCAAATCATCGGCCCGTCCGATGTGACTTTGTTATGATATTTTTAAACGACACCTCGTCTCATTTGAATTTTCACGCCGGTGAAAAAAAAAGAAAAAAAAACAACCCCGCGTTTTTTACGTACGTATCTCTTGCGTTCGCGAGAGAAACTCTGTTTCTTTTTATTATCTTGATACACAATTCAACGTCGGGATCAACGGGAGAGAGTTTCTTGCGCATTAACATCTTGACACTTCCATTATCTCTCCTCCTCACAGTTCAGTTGCCTTCTCCGTGGCTGATAATCCAAGAACGAGACACTCTCTTCACGGATAAGATATCTCTCTCTCTCTCTCTCATCGCTCACTTACAATCTCGCGACTCGCGGCGCAAACTTAACACTCCGTTTCATTATTTATAAGTACAAAGACGCACAGTTTATTTCCAACTTATCAAGAGAGAGAGACAAAGAACTAGGCGCTTTTTTTTTTTCAAGCCGGTCAGAAGAATACAAGGAACAATTGTGCGCGATGACAAGTTGCCAAGGATATACTATACGCCGTCCGTTGTGGAATATAATCCTTCGGAGAGAGAAATGGAGTCGAAACGCGTCCATCGCCACCTTGTCGCGAACGACAAAAGACGATGTGCTCTTTGTTTTTTTTTTCTTTTTTTTTTTTCAGAGTCGACGAACATCGCGACTACGTATCGGGGTCACATCAATGGACACGCCGCGTGAACGAGCCGCGATTTTACGCCAACGCGACGCGAGCGAACGTCGATATTTTTAGCCTTGCTTTTGCACCGCCGGCTGACACCTGCTACTTTTTTTTTTATCGCCGTCCAGTAGCGGGAGGGCGTCTCTCTCTCTCTCTCTCTCTCTTCTCAGAGCGAGCAATCAGAGATTCGTCACGCTCCATTATCCGTCCCGGAGCGACGTTCGCCGCTGATTCCATAATCTGCACGTTACGTGCCATTTTTTCACTTCCAGACACTCTCTGATGGAGGGACAACGAGATCGCACGCTCGATTAGTCGGGAAAACTCGCGAGCGTCGAGAGGTAATTGATACAAGTAGAACGCGCGTAGGACTTTGTTTATTACTTACCTATTTACGATAGCTCGGCTCGCAGTTGCCAGTGATTTTTAACTGACGGACGGAAGGAGGAAGCTAATGATTTTTTTTTTCTTTTCACAGAGTGAACTTCATCAGACGCCGGTGATGTTGAAACGATACTTGTTTTCGTAATGACGCATGTTGTGTACGAAAATATACGCTTTTTTCGTCCTGTGACGTTTGCCCGCCGGTGCAACTGACCCGCCTTAACGCATCTCTCGAATCTATCAGTCGAAAAGGGGAAGAGAAGAAAGCTCGGTGCGTAATCTGATAAGCTTCTGCGGTCTCTGATCGTCAGCACAAACTTCTACATCTGTTATTGAAAATTGATACAGCAGTCGCGTTTTTTCCCTTGACTTCTTTTTTGAGAAAGAATTACGCGTGCGTGTACGTTTGCGATATTTTTTTACTCAACGTAACTTATCTGTTTACTTGCTTCGTCAAACAAGATAATTTTTTTCGAATTTCCTATTTCTCAGGTTCCCCGATACGTGTTTTATTTTGTTAAATACGTAACGTTGATTGCTGGAAACAGAGATACGTCTCACGATTGATGTGTTTGCTCAATCGACCGGATCGCGTCTGATTATGTACAAAGTAGACTACTTAATGCGCGCTCGACGAGTTTCGGGGAAGTTTCCTAACATTCAGATCAATATTTGAACAGTTGATAACTTTTCTCTGTATAAATAATTCTGTGTGATATTTTTCTCTTCAAAAAAAAAATAATATAAATAAAAAATGTAAAGAAAGCAGTGAATTTCGAGTGGAAGTTCCCCGAAATATTCCCCGAGAGGAAATTGTTTGTTTTAGATGATAAATGACTCTTTTTCGAAATTATTAATGAATGCACACGGGAATACTATAAAATATTGTGTGTCTTTCTACAGAGCTCGGCGAGTAAATGTCACCGAAGATGCAGCCGTGGGCAGAGGCGGTCTGGGAAATCCCTTAAAGTCGAGAGATATCGCGGCAGTTTCTTCTCCTCGCAGAAATCCGTTTTCTTATATCCGACGAAAAGTCTCTCTTGTAATTCTTTTTGTTTGTTTGTTCTCGACAGTGTTCTCTCACGTGTTTTGTTTTCACGTTGTCTTTTATTTATTTATATTTGTATTTAATTTATTTGTACAGTTTCTTTTTTTACTGCAAAAACTGCAAAGACAACAAATGCTTTGCATACACATACACGTGTAATTTTAATTCTCGGCGCGATTCGCGGTTTGTGGAATATCTCGCCGGTTTTTAATATTCATCGTACGATATCTACCGCGTGATATTTTGTTAAGCTTGAATTGAGGAGTTGCGCTACGCTCGCGCAAATTAATGAAAACACGTGCAAACTGAAACTGCGTTTCAGATTATGCAGAATCCCAGTTAGTGGGCGTGTGTCAGACATTTGCGCGTGCAAGTTGTTTCTTGAGTAAAATCCGGTCGTCGTCGATTGTAAAAGGTATTTTTTTACGAAGGAATACAAAGCGCGCGCTCTTTTAGATACGTCGAAATGTGTCACGGAGTGTGAAATACGATAAAGCAAACACGAGAACGTTTGCTAATCACAATCCTATTTTCCGACGCGCGCAAAAATAACTTTTCCCCATCGGGAGTAGCTTTTAAATCGGAATCAATACGCGTTTCTGTGTTGGCAGCTGCGATTCTTCGTCGCACACAAATGCGCGGAGAGATTCATCTTTTAATAAGTATTCATCTTCAAGCCGCGCCATCTTCTCTTCGTCTTCTTCGGCGCGGTCGGGAATGGACCTTCATAATGAATCCTCCCTATTGATCGTCACTAAATCGAGAAAAGTTCGCGTTCCTACAGGAGAGCTTTACTTTAATTGTTTTTCTACGTAAAAACAAAACAGAAATTTTTGAAATTCCGAAATTGTTTAACTTGCAGATGTAGAGTAGAAAAAATTGAGGATACATGTCTTCGCGATTATTACGCGCGAAACAATGAGGGAGATTCATTTGTTGTTATTCATATATGATCTCTCTCCTTCTCTTTCCTTTCCCCGCCGCTGTCGCGAATGCGAAACGGCGGAAATCGCGACCTTCCCCAACAGCTCAGATGTCCACGAGCGCGCGGCACACAATGCGACATTATTTCGCGCATCTCCTATATACTAGCAGGTATCGGTCGCCTGTCGTCGCGTGAATAGCCGAGCTGTGTGTCCACGAGCTGGTGTCCTCCGGCTTGTGCACACGTGCGCGGTACCACCTGCCCGCCCGCCACCCATTTATCCCCCTCTTATCACCGCCCTTCGGAGCTCTGCATCGCGCTCTGACCTTGTTCCAGCTACGAAGAAAAGCAGGTTACGTGAAATTTTCACCCTTTCCTCCTCCCTCGAGGCTCGACCTGCATTACCACTAACTACAAGATGCATTATTCGGTCTTCGTCTTATCTAACGGTTCGGGATAATGAAATTTATAGCGATCTGTTAAGCGCAGAACAAATCGAGAAAGTAAATAAATGTGTGTATGTGTGTGCGCGTATATAACAGGGAAAAATTGCAGCCAACGAGGATTGTTTTCAACCCGAAATGTATCTTTGAGGGTTGAAGGTGGTCGAAATTTATGTCTCCTACAACACAATTACGAACTCGCTATATAAACTCTCTGATATTATAAATAGTTTGTCACAGCAGATTTTATATCGAGATTTTTTTATACGTTTGACGTAAAAAAAAAAAAAAAAAAAAAAAAAAAAAAAAAAAACAATTATGAAGAATTAAATTGAATTTTAATTGCTTTTTTTAATACATGTAGAACTAATTTAATTTAATTCTCTCTCTCTCTCTCTCTCTTTCTCTCTGACGATATTGCACGCTTGGAAAAATGAAAATAAGTTATTATCAGCGCATTATCGACGTTGCTCGTTATAGGAAACTGCATTTTATCGAGTTTCATGCGGTTGATAATGTGGTGTAGCTTTTACTCCGAGATTATTTGCGTCTCAAAGTATCTTATACAAGATATTTTTAGGTGTATATGTCGGCCAATAAACGCACATGAACTGTTACGCTTTTCTACCAATTGTTCGTTCGCATTTTTTTACTGTGCGAGAAAAGCAAATTTATCAAATTGCTTTTGCTCATTAACGTCGCGATACTCCGCAGATTTGCGGAAAACGCGCGGACAGAATTACGGTCTTGCAATACGTAGAGATTTATACGAAGAATTACGCGTATAGTGGATCACATGTAAATCTGTGAACTTTTACTGTATATAAGCGACTCGCTGAGGAAAACATCGAACTTTCCGAGGCTCGTGCACGGGTCACGCTTATTTACATTGTGCGTCGCTGCGCGTCCTACTTTCATTCAATTTCTCGCATCCTCTGCGGAGAATCTCGACCTACGTTCACGACACGAAACAGCGGCGCCCTTCCTGGAAAACATTTCTGCGACGGCATTTCTGCGATCGGTCTGAGAGAGAGAAAGAGCAAATCTCTCGACCTGTCTTCTCTCCCGGGGATTTTCTGGGATTATGACGGAGAGAAAAGTTTTTTAGGCGCATACACAGCCGTGGCCGCGATGCACGCGAACTACCCTTCCTCACTCTTTTTCGATCGCCACCCTCTCTCTTTCATTCTCCGCGTCTCGCACCTCCGTCTTTCTCGCTCCTCGGAACGCTCTTTCCGCTTTACCTTCGCGACGCGCACCCCTACGCACCCTCGACCGCCCTTAGCGCACCCTTTCACGCTCCTTCTCGCTCCCGCTGTTCCATTCGCTTTCTCCGTTCTTCGCGCGCCGTCCGCTTCCACCCCCGACCATCGACGTTCCGCGTTTATCGAACCATTGCGCGCGCACCGATAACAGTTACGGGGCGTGCGACGTCTTGGTTGGCCGTAGACGTAGGTAGGTGGTGGACGCACGGCCGACCGACGACGACGAGGACGACGGCGGCGACGTCGACGTCGCCGAAGACGAGCGCCAAGCAGACCGTTAGCAAAACTCGCCGCGCGACGAAGAGAAACAGTTCGCCTGCCGACGAAGTCACTCATTTAGGTTTTTCCATCCGGTGGTTTTCAAAGGAAGTGCGCGCGTTGTGTTTGTTGTCAGCGACCCGCAAAGTGAAGCTACCCTCTCGATATACGCACGTCGTTTGCAGAGATCTTACGAGTGCAATCTCGAAGTGATTTCGAAGCCGCATCAAAACATCGGATTCGATAAGGCAACGAGCGTAAAAAAAAATAACAAAATCTGGGGAGATCGACACTGGCGAGGAAGAGCATCAGTAGTTGATAGTCCAAGACGTGATCGAGTCTTAAATTAAAAAAAAAAAAAAAAAGAAAGAGATCCGTATTTCTGGACCACGTCGCCGTGATCCGATTGCGAGATCGAGAGTGCGAAAAAAAAAGTGCATCGAGAGAGTGTCTACAGCTGTCGAGGGAGCAAGTACACACGCGGAGGTCAGGAGTTTGGAATATCGAGTGGTCTCGGTGCGTCGCTCCAGTGTTTTCGTTTCACCTGACCCATCCTCCCTCCGAGAGACGGAGGGTGGTAAAGCATCGATCGCACGCCATTTTGCACGACGGCCGACATCTTTTGCGCGTATCGACGACATCTTGCCGCGTGACATCTTCGGCAACACGAAAGAAACTGTGCATCTGTGAGGACCTAACGTCGAGTGAAAGGACCAAAATATAAACTCGCGTGTCTATTTCTTCGAGTACGTCTTGTGTTTATTACTCGTTGGTTATCGTCGAGAACCGCCATATTTTTTTTTTTTTGACGCTCTCCCTCTGCGGAGAGGTTATCGCGAAATTTTGCGTAGTCTGATAAGAAGATACAAAGAGTTTGGCAGAGAAAAGGGAGACACATTCCACAGCGCGGGAAGAAGGAATAGTAGTGTCCTTCAAGTCGAAAGCAGAAATCAGCAGGCTGGGAGGTCGGTTGAGCGAGGTGGTGGGTCCCGTCGTGGAGGAGGCCATTGAGCCAGGGGATGCGACCCCGCTGACGGGACCCCCGAGGGAGTCCTCGGTTCCTCGAGTACCCCCGCCACCGCCGCGACGTGTCACTACACCGAGTCCGCCAAGACCACCGCCCGCCACATCGAATAATCCCGGGCATCGTAATTCGAACCACTCACCCCATAACCCGGGCAACCCCGGTCATAACCCCGGTCATAACCCAGGTCACAACCCAGGCCACAATCCAGGCCACAACCCAGGTCACAACCCAGGTCACAACCCGGGACACAATCCGGGCCATAATCCGGGGCACAACTCGGGACATAACCCCGGTCACAATCCTGGTCACAATCCCGGAAATCCGGGAAATCATCACCAGAACCCCGGCGGTCAGCCGACTCAAAATCCCGGCAATCCGAATAGTCCGGGACGAGAGAACGTGAGTCGCCAATCGCAGAATCCAACTCATCCGACACAGAGCGGACGGGAACAACCCCAGCAGCAGCAGCAGCAACAGCAACAACAGCAACAACAAGCTCAACTGCAACATCCGCATCTGGAACAGCGTAGCCACAGCATGGGGACTGTATTATCGTTCAGTCCGCGGGATCGCCGTTACCCGGCGGCGGGGCATCAGCATTCCGTGGACTTCACGCTGAACAATTTTAATTACGAACAGCTAAACAACGCGAAGAATCGCGAGAACAAGAGTAGCGTTGCCACAGTGGCGCCGGCGCCACCCACGAATCATCCGCCGACCAATAACAATTCGCTGCAGAACAATAACATTAATCTAAATAACAACGACAATGCAAGAATTATTTCGGAGAAGAACGCTCTGGAGAAGAATCTCAAGAAACACTCGCTGTTCATAAATGCCCTGTCGTGGAAGCGGTTCAGTACAACGAACAACAATAAGAAAAAACTCGACAACAAGAACAAAAATATCTCCTTCAGGCAGCCACTCGATAATATACCTATTGTTGATAAGAATAAAAACATACAAACGCCGCAGGTGAGTAGAAGCGATATTTTTGCTTTTTTTTTTTTAGATAATTCTGATATCTTATAAATCGGCGATATTTATCTGTCACGAGTCGCAAAAACATTATATAGCAAATGTCATAGGAATAAGCAAGATGAAATAATATACAATTATAGAAACATGCGTTCTTTTACCTATTGTGTCTAGAAAAGTGTAAAGACCGATAACGAAAGAGCAATTTATAGAAGGAAATGAAATATACAACGTGCTTTGACCCCAGACGCGATCGAAAGCGTATCGATCGACTTTACATTTCCTTTCGTGTGTAGTATACATTGTAGTCTCTTTTTTTTTTTTATAAAGTTTGACATTTTCGTAATGATTTTATCTTTCTTGAATTATTTCTTTTAACATTTTCGATTTAACGAATTAACATGTAAACAAAATGAAAATGTAACTAAAATGAAGCTAGATCTCTGTTATATATCTCATTATTTCGGTAATAATATTATATATATATATATATATATATATTTAATTACCGTTCTCTATATATGATTATCAAATATACATTAATAATTATTAAATCATTCAATTACATTCGATCGCGTTATCGAAAGATAATCTTGCGAAATGTGTTTGTATTAACGTTAATAAATTTAAAATTAATGTGAAAAGAAAAATACGCGAGAAAAACACTACTTTGTAAAAACTATGCTTTCATTCTAATGCATTTCTCCTTGTAATTCTATTACTTGTTTTTTTTATCACATTAGAACAATCTTTTTTTTTTTTTAATACAAACAAAACTCTTTATATTAAAGGGTATGGTTCTTTCCTGTCGATTTAATTAGACAAAGCCACCGGCGTCGAACAATAATCATACCACGCACAATCCGACGTGTGAGAAATTGGTGCAGAAGCCTCTGCCTCCTGGACCAAGGAAAACCGTCATCCAGGCCTCCACCTCGGAATTGCTCAAGTGCCTCGGCGTCTTCCTGCACAGGAAATGCACCCGCTTAAGGGACTTCCAGGCCGGCGACGCTGTAATGTGGCTCAGAACTGTCGACAGGAATCTCCTGCTTCAAGGTTGGCAGGTGAGTGTGCGCACGTTACTCTTCGTTGCACAATAACTCTCGATAATAAAATTATTACGGCATATCGGCTTAAGGGTCGTAATTAATAAATCACTCTCGCAGTTATGTCGTTATCGCGATAACCGGTTAATCAAGGTACATTACCGGCACGAAGCAATTAACTCTTGGTGATTGGACTGCGATATTTAACCCCGATACGGTAGCGCACTGTTGATGATGCGATCGATGAACTTACAAATTGACTATAGGACAAGTTAATGTGTAAAACTTGTATAATGTGTACGTAATTTACAATGTAAATTAGATACACATAGTTTCTGTGTCGTCATTGATGTGACGTCTCGCAGCTTTTGTGTTCCAAAACCGCAACCGTCTCTCCTCTACTATGTCCAATTAAAAACTACGAATATTTGTCTTCGATGCGTTAAAAGGCTTCGTTTCCCTTAAGGGACTATCATTACCGAGAGAAACGATAGTCCGCACGTGTCGCCAGGAGAGGAAAGGGCTTCTTTCGAATCCTAACGGGACGCTCTCTTTCTCTCTTTCCCGCGGGAATACCACAGTAACGCACAATAAGAGCATGTCAGTCGCAATATGTCACGAAGGGAATTACGCGAACTTTTCACGGAACGAACTTTCCGAGAGTTTCCATCCATGCATAATCTATGCACGCATTTATTTTCATCTCGCAGAGCGCAAAAAGGATGGTGAATAATTCAATATTGCGTTGTGATTACGCAACTGAATTTTAATACCGCGTCATTGTTAAACCCGCCCGGAATTGAATGCAAAATGTTGAAATTTTCAAATCTCGGGAATTGTTTTAGATCTAAAACTCATCTTTGATCAAAAATAGTTTCAACATTTAAAAGAAAAGGACAGAGTGTTTCTTCTGAAATTTATTTTAAATATTATTATAAGTATTTATAATTATTAAATTTTTTTTTTTTAATATTCTCCTTCTATGGCAGAGTATTAGAAACTTATATCGGAATCTTCGCTTGCAAGTCTTCCTTGTCCCCATTGCTTTTCTCCGCTTTTAACGCGAGTGGTTTTCAGCGATCAAGTGACCATAAAATTCTTTCCTCCGCAAAGAACGAGTCGTAATCAATCGAATGATCGCTTGCGGTTTTTTTTCCAGTCAGTGCCGGGTTTATAGTCGATTACGAATTTAGCGTTTATGCTAATGGGCACTGTCGTGCGCGATCGCAACCTATGCAAATTGTACGGCCCCTACACAAAGCTCGCCCTTCTACGCGCTTTAGAAAGAGAGAGAGAAAGAGGAGCTATCGATCAAACCTAAAAATATTTTCAATCTCCGATAGTCAACTGACGTAGATGGTCGCTGACTTAAAAATACTGTCGAACTATTAATAATACAATGCACAAATCTGCGTTGTTGTTTATCCACTTTGTTTCACTGTCTTCGCCTTGTGCTACATACACACGGTCCATTAGTTTTTTTCATCAAAAAAAATAAATAAATAAATAAAAAAATTTCTCCCGCAAAATTGCTGCAAATGATGAAGAGCAAATAGTTTTTTTTTTTTTTTTTTTTTTTTTAATTCGATTTTAAAATTGCGTTATATTCCGCTTTGACTGACAACTCGTCACACGCGCGCGCGCGAAGCACGTGTAATTTCTTCAATTTAATAAAATAAATTTTTATTAAATATCTCGTTGCAAATAAAAGCGTAATTTTCGTTGCGAACAAAGCATATTTTCTCAATTTTGACGGAGATTTATTTTTTCACAGAAAGCAATTTCCTATGATTGAAGCTAATTTCTCCTCTGATTGAATTACACAAAACAGGGTCGCCTACTAACAAGGTCCAATTCCGTCTCGTGGGTTAACAAATTAAATGTACAAGAAATTAGCTCTTATGCGAAATTAGTCCTGCTCGTGGAACGTGGTTTCTTTTTTTTTTTTTTTCTGTTTTACATCAAAACGTCATGCACGAGAAAGATAATTATCGGCCGAATCGACGGTATTCTTTTGTGCCTGTTTTATGTGTCGGAAATTGCTATCGACCGTCATCAATGTCGTGCAACCTTCAAACAAACCGCACTCTAACTCGTTCACGGAAAAATAGCGCAAAGTAATAATTCTCGACCGCTGCGCCGGCGATTCTCCGATCTCGCGTGTTTACGTGGGTGAAGTTTCCTTCGTCACGAGTGACGCACAAATCGTCTCAATCTTTGTGCGGACGCGATTTTGGCATCAACGTATTTTATTTCAGAGCAAAGTTCTTTCTTAAAAGAAAAAAAGATTGACATAGGTGACACATCATCGGCACCTAGGTCGTCGCCTACAATCGTTACAAACAGAGGATGTTTAAAAGACCTTGGAAATTTTTCGATTTAAACGATTAACTAACGTAATTAATTAACGCGCTGTTACGTGTAGAAGCGATTGCGTCGAGAATATTTACGAGCTCTCGAAGTTCAGACAAACGTATAAACATATATTACACATGAGTGTGTAACTTCTGATTCGTCTCTTGTCACTTTCAATAATTCATGGGATATTTTGTCATTTGAAACAGTTTGCGACATAATGCGACATTCGCGTGCGTTAGTTCGCTTCGCGACGGCAGCGTCGAAGATTTCCATAATAAAAAAGCAGATTCCCGCGTTCCCTAGTAACACCCCTGCGCGCCCACGACATCGATTTCTCATGTCGATAAGTTCACGCGTGGAAGGGCGTACGGGAGATAACGATAGTCGCGCGTCTAACATCTCTGAAAGAGAGAGAGAGAGTCTTGTGTGTTATCTCGCTCAGAAAATACTCCGCTAACAAGTCGTTTTTTCGCCAATCCTCAGATTTCGTTCCTCTCATCGAAGACACGTTTCTCGGATTGTGTTTTTTTTTTCTTTCCTTTTCAAGATGTGACACTTTCATGTGTCAGGGAACTGGAAAAATGATTACAAAAACTTTACACGTGCGCTATTACATTCAAAGCTTATTGATCTTGTTTTTCTTTTTGTTCAATTTTGGACCAACGAAAAATTTCTTTTTCCGAAGAAATTTCACGAGAACGTTTACATCGCGCGTTAACTACTACTTCGGAACGAAAAGAAATCGGACTCAGCATTTTCCGAAACATTTCTGCAAAACAAGGATATGCGACCGATTCATCTCGGTCGGCGTTTTCTCAGGAACACGCGATGAAACATTGGATATTTTTATTAATACAACGCGACGCAATTGTGTGTCAGAGATAGGGAACACAGCACTCTCTGGTCTGTCCACGCGCACGTTTAATCCTCTTGTCGATTGCGTCGTTGAGTAAATATGCATAGGCTTTTGTTATCGAAGGTAGCCATTTATAGTCATCTTTATTAAGAGACATGTGCTGATTTTCAACTTCCAATCTCTCTGCATTCTCTCTACCGCATTTTCTCTTTCCTACCTCGTCTCTGAAATAAATTCAACTTTGATTTTACTCCGGGACGTTTTAGGACGGTTTATTTTTTGTTGCAGTAAAAGTTGTGTACGCCACTTCGCGTTAATGGACATTCTCGAGCGAGAAGACGCAACAACATCTCGTCACGCGACGAGACAGCATTACAAGGGGGTGGAAATCGCGCGCGTGAGGGTCGCAAAGTTACGCTCAAACGACAGCAACGTCGCGCACGATCCATCCCCTTCGGGAATGGTGTGCAGAAATGTGTGGGGGAAGATGCGAGGGACGTTCACCCTTACCGATTTTTAATTACGACGGAGGGAGACGTCTCTTTCTTTCTCGGGTATCGGCTCCTGACGCGAAGCTATTTTTATCGCCCCGAACCCATCACTGTGCGTAAAAACGTAACAAGTGTAAAAAAATTCAAAGTCTCATAAAGATCTTCTATTTTTTTGCCGGTTTTTATCAGAAATATTCCCGTCCTCGAGTTAAAATTTGACATGAGCTCAACTTCGGTTCGCACAGCCGATCTTCTTAGACAATATTTTTAGCGGTTTGTTTATAGACAACAAATTATATTTGCCTAAAATTAGAACCGCATGGTTTAAATGCGATCCCCTCCTCCGAGTAAACATCTTTCGCGGCATGACACACCCTATTATTGACAGGTCGTTGGTCACATGTCCGGTGTGATCCAAGAATAGAATCACACACAGGAATATTGAATAATCCGAGTACTACTAAGATAAATTGAATTACACGAGCTCGCGGATACTGAATACGTAATGCAATAATATTAATTAATTCTCTCTGTCGTATCGCACGACATTCCGTCAATCTACCGAAACGTCAAAGCGCGCGAGCAACAGCTCTTCGGGGAAAACAACAATTTAACCGGTTACGACCGTCTGGTCGTCAAATGAGATCAGGCCGAGACATGCGTTGCTGAAAATCTGCTTACGAGGAGAAACCATACAGCAGAAAATTCCATTCCGATCACGTTTTTTACGCAAGACACACGTGTTGTGACGTGTATCCT
Organism: Pseudomyrmex flavicornis; assembly: GCA_014825475.1. Taxonomy (NCBI): domain Eukaryota; kingdom Metazoa; phylum Arthropoda; class Insecta; order Hymenoptera; family Formicidae; genus Pseudomyrmex; species Pseudomyrmex flavicornis. The sequence goes on from QVNW01000586.1 coordinate 42,386, forward strand.
TGTAATCAACCCCCGTTCTCGGGAGTCGCACGAACGCGCGACTATACATCTAACGTATAATACGGAATTAGCTCGACTTCCACGTGACTCATCCTTTAAACCCGGATTACTCGCGACGCATATTACAGTTTTTTTTTCTTCACATGTAAAGTTAATTGCGCGCTTTTGCGAAGAATACAATGGGCGCGGATCAACGCGCGAGCTCTCTCTCCGTTACACCTTCGAATCCGAGTCCGGGTGTAATTGCGATCGAGGCGTGCCGCTAATTGGCCCGAGTTGACGTGGCAACTCTCTCGCGGAACTGTTATCCGCGGTCTTGGAAATTTAATTAAAAGGTTTATAGGGGCTCTTCACGCCGCACAGACGACTCGGATAACACGAGAGAGAGAGAGAGAGAGAGAGAAAGAGCGGCGAGTATAAGGCCGCTCACCCCTGACGAATATCGACCGACCTGGAGAGAGTGTACGTCCTCGTCGGGGTATATTGGCACCCCAATTCCGTTGTACCGCGATTTCACCGACCCTCGCGCCTGGGATCGAGTGAGTCGTTTCTCTCGACGGAGAGTCGGTCGAAGCACGTGAAAACCCTAGTCTAATCAATCATGCATCGGAGAGCGAAAACCTTGCAAGTCCGTCGGCGAAATCGTGGACGGACGTAAACATTGGAAGACGATTTACTTGTTGTTGGTTTTTTCTCTCTCTCTCTCTCTCTCTCTCTCTCTCTTTGTTTCGCTCGCTGACCGGTGAATTGTTCAATAATGCAAAACGGATCGCGTCGAATATAAATTATAAAAAAGAAACGTTCAGTGATGAGAAAAATTCCGAAAGGTAAGGTCTTGGCTGAATCAAGCGCACCAGTATTTCAAGTTGATCCTCCGTACATAATTTTCCGCTTACCACTGTCGCCCACGCGACGAGTATACAGGTTTTACGTCGCGAGTCGCGGGGACATAAAAAAAAAAACATATCGATGGACGCTATCTATGAATAATTTCTCGGCAATAACGTCACGCGATCTGCTTACCGCGGCATTCGTAATGCCATTGATGGGTTCGTCTATCAGAACACGTCATCTATTTTAACGTCGGAATAGTCTAGAAGCAAAGCACCCCTTTCTTACACACGCACACACACGCGCGTCTATATCTTTCTACAACAGTTTTACCGACAATGTAAAAACAATTGCAAATCCCTGATAAGACGATAACAAAATCTGTCGTACAATTGCGGATTTCTCGGAGCAGAGACCAAGAAGCGAACTGATCAGAGACGAAGGAGAGAGTTTCCGCAAGAGGCCCGAGAGGAAAGAGAATCTCGGCGCGATTTTTCGTTTCACGCGAGGTCGCGCAACATCCCTTTTTCTTTCCGCCGCATTGTGCAAAGTGCACTGCTCCGATTATTCTCCTGGAACGTGTGTCGGGCGCGCTGTCACACCGGGTACAGTGTCGACGGCCCTCAACAGGAGAAGAAGAGCCGAGTGTGTATATATACATATATATATGTGTATGTATGTATATATCGGGGAAGGCGCATCCTGGCGTGTGAGCTAATTGCAAACGTGAGTGCGCGCGGCGTAATGTGCATTAAAAGCCGACATGGCTAACGAGGAACACAGAGAGAGAGAGAGAGAGAGAGAGAGAGGCGCGTGAAATAAAAACAGCAGCAGGTTGCCGATCGGCGAGGAAAATGTATCGGGGGCATCGATCCTTCCCCCGGGTCACTGTGTGGCCTCACCGCGCGCTTAATGCACTCACCGTGCGCGCGTGTGTGTGTGACGGCCGCGTCACCGCCGTGAAACACCCTCTTGCGAATCGATGCACCTATACTTGTCCGTAGGCATCTGGCGATCATGAGCCGATGCATTCGGGCGCGCTAATGCGACTCCGTCTTGGCGCGCATCACACCTACGCGCGGTTTGCTTGAAACGTGTGTGTGTTATCGCGACCCGCGCGAGACACATACACGCGAATTATTAATGAGGCATTCATTATTTGTGCTAATTGCGCGTAACTAATTGATTGAATTACAAAGTAACGTCGAGTTACATTATCTTGCGGACAATGCAGGTAACAACGTATATTTGCGTATGTGAAGCGCAAACATTGTTTATTTACACAATGTACTGCCGTTTGGGCGAAACATATTGGGTCATTAAGTATGAAACTTGACAAATATGTATTAACAAATAAATATACATATATTTGTCAAGTTTTATCACTTAATGATTCAATATTAACATCTAACAACAAATATAGAACAATTAGGTAAACTGTGAGAAGATGAAACAAAGGACGGAAATGCGAGCCAAGCCATCAAGATGTACATGCGTTGTACTTGTTGAATATAAACCGTTTTAATAAATTGAAATATACTGACATGTATGTACTTTAAATTATTTTTGTAAACTTGTGGTAAACTCGACTTTCTTTGGCGCGCGACACTTCTCTCGTGTGTGTTTCATGGCTAATGAAGATCTAAGTCGCGTATAAATAGAATTTCTATTTTTATACAACATTATTGTGTCGTCCTTACATGTGTATCCGCACTAATTAACATCTGTGTAACTATATTTGTTTTTCCGAAGGGCTTGCGCCTTGATACGCCAAAGAGACGTATTTATTTCTGAAGAAGTCGCGTGTATTTACATTCTCATTCATTTTAGCTCGTCTTTGAAAATACATTAATCTCAGTGAGATGCAAATTTTTAGACAAATAATTCTACATCTTCTCGGCGTTTCTACAACCGCGACACGTCGCGAACTTCATCGCTTATTAACTGAAATACATAATTGTAGATGCGAATCATATTCTTTTAATATAATTACGTTTGCAAAAATGTATTTTTCTAAAGCATATATACGTGTCTTCTTCTGTTTGACACACAAACAGGACGTACCCTTCATAAATCCTGCCAACGTAGTGTTCGTGTACATGCTGGTGAAAGAGCTCGTCGACGGGGACGAGGCGTCCGAGAAAGAGCTTCAGGCGACGGTGCTGACGTGTCTTTATCTGAGCTACAGCTACATGGGCAACGAGATCAGCTACCCGTTGAAGCCGTTCCTCATCGAAGACAGCAAGGACAAGTTCTGGGACCGATGCCTCCTGATTGTCAACCGACTCAGCTCTGAAATGCTGCGAATCAACAGCGAGCCCGGATTCTTCACGGAGATCTTCTCCGAACTGAAGGTACGTAGTTCTTTCTTTTTGCTATTACAACTGAAAATATTATTTTATCATGCGATAAAAGAACAATCTCGTGCTTCGAATTACGGCGATGTAAGGAGGCGCTCTATTTGTGGGGGTCTAGCTCTATTCTGTGAATTCGAACAGGCCTGCGGTGCCGGCGAGCGCGGAAGTCTGTCTGGTAACGGCCTCGAACGGAGCCTCGTCGTCTCCGGAGTCGCGGTACCCACCAAGGCAGCTTGACGGAGCTACACACACCTGCTGGTACGCATCGCCAGGCACGGCTGCGACGTCACGACGCTCTGACGATGGCCGTCGCGACGACGTGGAGCCGCGCTCGCAGCTTGACCCCACCGCATCGACCTCGACCTCCAGCCCCACCCGCCAGCAGCGGCTGCCGCGGTCTAGTCGCGAAAGTACATTCTGCTCAAGATGCGGTCGGCGACGTCGGGAGGAAATCGCGTTGACGATCCAGGACCTGGACGCCATCGAGCCCGCGCCGCTCGAGTCACAGAGAACGCCAACGAAGCTCTGCAGTTGCGACGAAGTCGACGCACCGACAACGAGCAAAGAGCGTGGCGATCTCCGAAAGATTCGCAGCACAGAGGTGACGTGGAGCACCACCGAGGTGAGATGGGGTACCAGCAGTTTCCTGTCGCCCGACGACGCGATCTGGGACTTGAGAAGACGCACCAGCGAAGGCACGGAATTCCGGTGGGAGCTGCACACTTCGAGCACCGACTTGGATCTCGTCAGGAAAGCGAAATGCAGCTGCCACAGTCTGACGCCGGAGGAGAAGAAGCCGGAACGTGGCGATCTCAGAAAGCATCACAGCGCGGAGGGAGACAAGTGGTCGATCGAGAATCTGCTGACGCCGATGCACGACCTAAGGAAGCACAGCAGCGACGATACCAGATTCGCGCGGGAGGCCAAATGGCTGCAGGTACCAGAGGTGATGCCGAATCCAAAGCCGAGATGCACTTGTCCCAAGGCGAAAACTCCGGTGCCCGCGTCGCCGCAGGAACAGAAACCGGTGGAAGAAGAGAAGCCGGAGAAACCGGTGCAGAAAGAAGAGAAAAAACTGTATTACTCCAAGTCGTTGACGCCCGAGGATTCGACCGTGCTGTGGGAGAAGCCTGAAATAAAGAGACAAGTAAGCGAGGATCCGAGACCAAGACAAAAAAAACCCAGGGATCGACCCAAACTTGAGCGATCCGCTCAAGTCAGGAGCGAAAGTTCGAGGAAATGGGGTTTCAAAGAAAAAGAGAAGGAAAAAGAGAAGATCGTCAGTCCGACGGAAAGCAAGAAGCCGTTACGAGCCAAGTGGGCTATGAAGGCGCACGTATCTCTGCCCGGTGAGAAGAAAGCGCCGAAATGGTACAGAAGTCAGGACGAGCCAAAGAGCAAGAGTCTGCGCGAGCGGCCCAAGTACAGCATACGCAGGAGCATGTCGCCGGAGCCGGATCCGCGGCAGATGACCAAACTGGAGAACAGAATCGTGCGACGTCTCATCTCGCCGGAGATCACCATCACGAGCACCAAGTGGGCGCCCTACGAGGACTCTTCGCCGCTGCCGACGATCGGGATCAAGAAACGCGACAAGCAGAAGCACATCAGTGAGATCGAATGGACGCCGTACGACGAATCGCCGAGCGACATCCCGGTCGAGTTGATTCAGGACGATTCTAAGGTAGATCCGTTCCAGAATGTCACGCCGACTCACTGTCCGCCGCCGGAGCCGGCGAAATCGCCGAAGAGCGATGACGAAGAGTTCCGGTGGCGAATTCTCAACCAGGTCGCGCCGTTTCCGCTTTATCAGGGCGGCTGGAAGGACGAGTCGCCGGAGAAAACACCGCCGAAGGTCATGACGCCGGAAGAATCACCAGTCTGGTCGCCGATGCCCACCACGCCCACCACGCCTATCACCAAGAGAAAAAGCATCGCGCCGCAGATGTCGGAATACTCGCCGGAACCGTCGCCGGAACGACCCAAGACCCGACTCACTCGCAAAGGCGCGTTCCGGTTAAAGTCGTCGGCTCCCTCCTCCAATCCTCTGGAAGACAGAATACCCCAGGTTCCACCTCCGAGGATCCGGGATTCCGTATCCTTCCCACCGCCGGGAATAATCGTGCGCGCCGCTAGCGAGGACACGAAGAGACAGAGGCCGCAATTGACGAGATCCAAAGCCTTGCTGGAGGTGCCGCATATAGACGTGACGAAGAGGTCACTGAGCGAAGAAGGACCGCGTATACGTGCGCGCGAGCGCGCCAAAGCGCCCACGAGGACTCGCAGCGAGGAGGTGTCCAAGTACGACGACCCCTGGTACAGGGCCGACTCTTCCGAGATGCGCGAGTACGTTACGACAGTGTGATATTAACTTCCAGAAGACCGTCGCCGATGCATCGTGCAAAATTATACAAATAGAGATCATCATTGTACACAGCTTTCTGGAGCGGGAGAAATTGTTATTTTCTAATCCACAATTGTCGTGGTTTTATAAAATTTATTAAATAAGAAACAATCGACGAGATCGCTGACAAAATGGGCCGCCGAACCGGAGACGAGCCGGACGCGCTTGGTTTTCATCGCAAGGGCCTCAATGAAGAGTGTATATCTTCGAAAGCACCTAAAGAGATACGCGACGACAGGGCACACTTAGTAAAGACATTAAAATCGAGGTCAAATGACGTAAAAAAAAAAAAAAAAAAGACTCGAACATCATCCGCATAAACGCTGAAAAAACTTCGTTGGCCTACACGAAGATTACACAATGAAGAAAATTAAAAAAAGAAAGAAGCAACGTTGAACAAAACTTCGAACATTTGACATTTACGTGAAAAAAAACAAAAAAAAACAAAACAAAAAAAAAACAAAAAAAAACGTCGAAACAACACGTCAGAAGGTGAGGGATCAAGGACTGACTATATTATTTAACTGTAGCATAATACACTGTGCGTTTCTCCGTCGCGCTCGCGAGGAAACGCGAGAGCACCTTTCCTAGCGGAGCGCGGCCGTCAAGAATGCTCTCAGCTCAAGATGAGATGTACGATCGCGCGCGATCGAGCGGACGATCCGGTAGACGCGATGACTTTGGCGCGAAGACGAAGTCGGCGTCGACCGAGAACGCAGGCGGCAGTTCATGTAGCACGTTGATTACTAGTACTATAACATAAATTAGCATATGATATTGTACTACGATTACACAGTACCGATTAGCGTTAAAAAGCAACTAATTCATAGCGAAATGCATAAGCGTGATATGTTGATTCTCGCATAATGCGCTGCTGTGCGGAGGAGAAGTAAGGAAAATAAGTGCGACGACAGGGTGCGTCCTGGAATTAAGTGGTCCACTCTATTTCGGACGCGCGTTTAAAAAACACTAAGTATAATTGTTTACATACGCGTATATACGGTTAGTTATATTGATATTTATAACACACTCGCGTGCAACAAGTATTTAAGAAAAGCTACATAATTAAAAAAAACTCTTGTCACACGGAGGGTAAGCGGATTTGAGGGATTCGTCGATCGCGAGCCGTCAATGCTCGACGACATACAACTTCTCTGTGTTATTCTCGTTTTTATCTCTTTTGTTTTTATATACGTGATATACCGACGAGCGGGATCGTCGGAGTCCGGCGATCCCGACTCGCGCGATCGATTTTGTTCAGGGCGACGATTCCAGTCAGAGAGGAAGGAAAAACCAAAGCGGTGCTGGATGACGTCAGGCCCCGTGTGTGTGCCGGTGTGTGCAATATTAATTAAGACGTCGAAGCGTCGGTGAACAAACCGCGTGATTAAGGCTTACTAAAGGGGGTGAAAGACCGATACAGAAGGATGTGAAAGAGGGGGGGGGGATTGGCTGCGCGTTAATACTTGATCTTTCGCCCCTCGTCGTCGGCGCGCGTCACGATCGTTTCTTCGATCAAAATCCACCGCTTGCGTTGCCATTCGTGAGCTCTTAGTATATTCGTTGTTTGCGTTCGCCCGAGGAACGTTTTGTCGCGCGCTCTCTGACCTCCTTTCTTCTATAATATAAAAGTGCTCTGCGCAAGTGCCCCCCTTGTGCTCGTGATCTTTTTCTATTATCGTGCGTGTATCTTGAGGAACGAGCGAACTTGTTGTTAGTGTTTCTGCGTCACTGTGTATAGCATGTGTAAGCGCGTAGTAAGTTCTTTTAACTCTACAGGTACGCATAAAGCGGAACTCCCTCTCATCCCATGTTAACGAAACACAGTTTAGCTTGCGTAATGTACATTAGAAACGCGTTAGTTACATTCGAGCGACGACGCCGAGTGGTCGACGATTACATCCTCGCGTCTCTTTCTTTCTATTCGTCGGCGAGACACGTCCGATCTCGTGTCGCGTCATCATAATTCGCTGAGAGATAGTTTCGTGAATCCGCAAATCAATCGCTCACCTCCCACGGATGATCAGTCGCGTATTTCATGCAAGCCTCGTAAGTGTCTTACATCGCTCTCTCGATGTGTGTGTAACTAAAAAAAGTTTTCGTCTTCTCCTAGTTTCCTTCATGCATAAACACCATGTGATCAATGAATGATTAGTGATGTACTTATCCTAGATACAGTAGAAGGTAACTCGAGTGACAAACATGTAGCAAACTATCCGGACGAGTAGGAAGTCATTGCGTTCTTCGCTCACTTGATTCTATTCGTCTTCGTTTCGCCTTCCGATCGTCACGAGATCGAGCGTTATTGTAGCGTTTCCGTTTTTTTCCGTCGTGTTCCGTTTCCGTGCGTTTCTCTCGTAGGCTGTAAAAGAAAGAATAGATATAAAATTCTATACAGGACGATATTTAGAAAACAAAATCAGAAATAAATAAAACAAGTCGCTGTAAAAAAAATTTTTGCAAAACACACAGTTGGTTTTTAATCGCGACAGTGATATGATCAAGGGAGAAGGTTTCACTCTCTGTTATTTCACGACTTGCAACATATACTCGCTCTCTCTATAGAAGAACAAATGCACGGAATCGCTACAGGTGAAAAAAAGAACGTAATAAAAAGGGAAACTGCAACTTTAGACGCGAAGACATGATCGGCGACAACGACGCGCTTTCCAATATTACAGTGTTTCGCCGTGTGTTTATATTACACACGCGCTAACACTACATAGTGCGAATCGTTTCGCCGTAAAATTACGCGTATGTGTAAACATATACATATATATACATATATATATATATATATATACACACACACACACACAAAGATATAAATATGCATTATAAATATAGTTTTCTCTTGTAGTAAAGTATATAGTTAACAATTTATTACAGCGTCATTGCGTGTAAGATATTATACATAGAATTATTACACACAGAAATATATAGGATTACAATCGATTACGACTCATACTGGAAACGGAAACGCCGTTTATGCCGCCATTTGCGCGCCGTCGTCGGATGGGACATGTAAAACTTGAAGAGAGAGAGACAGAGAGAGAAAGAGAGAGAGCGAGAGAGAATGTTATATTACAATAAAAATAAATATTGTACTCGTGCTGCCATTAGTGTTAGGTGCAGCGAGGCCGTCAGTAAAGTATGAGAACAAGCCAAATATAGTAGTTAACGAAAATACACACGAATTTATGTCCACAAAAAGGACGTACACACTTATACGTACAGAGAGAAAGAGAGCGAGAGTGAGAGTAAATGAAAGAGAGAGACTGATATATTATTAAAAGTGCGCAAACACATATGCTTAGTTGCGTAAATCCGTGTATGCAATCAATGAAAAAAATGCGATGAATTTGATGTGAGAGAAGAGAGACATTTTTATAAAATAGTTTTTTTTCTTTGCGGTTTTGGCAGCAAAGAGCGATAAAAGATGTATTATGTTCGACTGTGTTCCATTAACAGCGCTGTCGTACACAAAATGGCTTAGCAATCATTTGGACTAATGAGCATCTAGCATAGTCGTCGCAGTGATTTACATACAGGCATGCTAGGTGATCATTGAAATGATTTTATGCTATTCAGCTGTTACTTTTTATGCGATAGACCATATTCTTTCTTGAGCAAATTGTTTTCGCAATTCTGTTGAAGTAGCTGGAAACGAAAAACGTTATCTGTTGACAATGAAAAAAATATTTGTTACCTCGTCGAAATTCATATATGGCGATTTTTTTTAGCAGCCTTTGCATTTCGTTTTCCATCAGCTTGTATGAAGTTTTGTGTGATCAAGTGTTGCAATCTTGGTACACAGTGACGATCAATCATGAGTAATTTCATCCCTCCTCCTAGGATGAATTCATTTTTGCGGCACGAACAAGCATGCGATCTGTTGAAAAAAAAAACTTAATTAGCAATTTCATACCATGCGTAATCAAATGACAGCCGCGCATGAGTAGTGCGGAAAAAGAAGAAACGCACGTGGGAGAGATAAAATAGTACACGTAAAAAAAGCGAATATGAAACACCGAGCCTGTCTACGGTTTTGTAGTATATATTAATGAAAATGTGATCGATTTGTTGTCTGAGTTTCCGGAATTATATGTTGGCTAGATCGAGCTGCTGGGATTCCAAAATTCTACCTTGATAACCAAAAACACACTACAGTACACGTAACGTGAAATATAGCTTTCTAGTAACATAAAGTTGGGAGGGCGTATCCCTGGAAAGCAAGTCGAGAGTATCGAAGTGGCGAAGGCATGCCCAGAAGCGAATCACGTTTTTGTGCTTGACGCCACCAACTAACTCTGCGCGTAGATCGCAACCATGTTACGTTTTGCTTATTGATATTATTCTTCTCTACTCACACAAACGATAATTATTATCATTAGTATATTTATTACGCGACTATTATCATTAAGTAATATTCTAATTAGTGCTACTCAATACTTACATTGTGATAAAAAGCGAGACTTTCTAGTCCCCGGCTCTTTTAGTGTCGCCAAGTAATTTTCTTGCTAATGTTCCATGAGACTAGGGCGCAGTCTCTTATGGAGCAGAACTCGCGGAAGCGTAACTGGCATCTGCCAATCATAAGGGCTGCGGTCCTTTCATGCTTAGACGCGCATTTATCCGTAATTATATAACGTATACTATATAGAAAAAAATGTGCGCTTAAGCATGAAACGGACCGCAACCATAATTTTTCTTATAAATCCTTCTGTTATGTCTAACGCAACATATGTATTATTGGTTTGTTGCAGATTACATTTCTGCGTTTTCCGCAGCATAGGACCGCGCCCTCAATCCTCTCCTTTCCTCGTTCCTTTTCACCCTCCTAATCCCCCCCACAATATTCTGGTAATAAATGATTTGTCAACACGATAAAAACGACGCGTTACGAATTACATAGATCTTGCGTATAGAAATAATAAAAAGATACATCCTCTCCTCTGTGCAACAAATAAAAGTACAGTATACAATCCGTATAAATATAAGAGAGATCAATGTTGATTTGTTTAAATAAATGTAAGTTTGAAAATCCAACGTAGCGAGTCTTTCTTTCACTGAAATCTGTCTCGATAGTTTGGTTTGACGTTCTTATGGCTCAGTGAACCCGTGAAGTTAGTCTATACGCTATTCTATATAGTACGGCAGTAAGTGAACTATTTTTCAATGAAGTAACAACGAGAATAACGAAATGAGAAATTTCCATTTCGCACTGCCTGCTGCCTTACTGTTAGCCTTACTGTTAGCCGTGAAAAACGTGTGTCAAAAAACGCGAAATAATTACTTGTTTACTTGTATAGACAAAAATGAAATAACTCTCCTAACTAAGACTCTTACTTCTTACTTTTTACTCTATACTCTCATGCTTACTCCCATTGTAGACGGCCCTTAAACGGCGTCGACGTTACGCAAAATGTCATTACCATTTTTTGCACATTGTTTTCTTCGCATAGTTAATACGCATATATGTAACGTCTTACTGTCAGCCGATGAAAGATTTTTTTCCAATTTCTTATGACTTACAGCTTACGACTGTATTGTAGAACAGGCCTAAACAAAAATGAAATAACGGGTGCTTTCCAGCTACGTACACAGGCGATATGTAACACAATGTCCATTAGTGTGAGAAAGAGGATATCAGTGTGTCTCACTCACACTAGTAGACACTGTTACACAGTGTTGCCTGTGTACGTAGTTGGAAAGCACCCAACTCCAAAAACCTTATTTCTTACTCTACTGGGATACGTTCCAAAATCTTACTTTGGTAACCAAAAACTACAGTACACGTCACGTGAAATATAGCTTTTTAGTAGCCAAGGTAGGATTTTGGAACGTACTCCTGTATTTTCAGTGAGAGAAAGGTCTGCGGAGCAGACGAAAATTTATTTATTTCACGTATATACCCCTGTCAGAAAGCCCTATCACTCCACTATTTATAGATCGAGCTTCCAGCGAGTGGCGCGAATAGAGAGACGATTATCGCTATCCTGATAAGAGATATGCGCGAAATAAACGAATTTTTGTCTCCGCAGACCTTTCTCTCACTGAAAATACAGTATACTACCTACTTCCATTGTAGACGGCCCTTTAGGCCTGTTCTACAATACAGTCGTAAGCTGTAAGTCGTAAAAAATTGACCAATTACAATCGATTATTCTTCCGTAATTTGTCTGATTGGTCAATTTCTTACGACTTACAGCTTACGACTGTATTGTAGAACAGGCCTAAATCGAATGTGCGCAAACGGATGTTGTAGCTGTCGACTTAAAGGTCTATCTATATTAATGAAACGCGTGGAATGCCGGAACTGCCGAGTCCATGAAAGAGTCTGCAAACTGCTGCAGACTTGCTTGCCGTTGATAAGAAACAATACTTATATACGGCATAATTTTTGGAAATTGTGTCGCACATTTTTTATTATTGAACACAACACACATATGTACGTGAACAATTCTAAAGCTGCTTGGATGCTTCTGCGACATTTTTCTGCACTTTTGCTCTTATCAATAAACAACAATCCAAATGACAGATCTCAATAAAGAACTGAACGAGTATCTCAACAAAAATGAAAAGCAGTTCAAAATCGATGTTCCTCTGATGCCAATACCGAAACCGAATCTATTCGGAAGGAAATGGTTCGGACAAGACCTCGACGAAGTAAAAGAAGACGCGGGATGGTTTCAGAGGATGCAAGGAAATTGCTGTCCTAATTTGGTAATCACACTCCTGCAACTCTATCCTACATCGATATTAACGTTACGATTTATTCATGAAAAACGAGCTGATATTCTTTCTATTCTGACAGACGCTGGTAACAAGATACAAATACATTACCGTGTGTATTCTTCTAGGAGCATTGTGTTTCACTCTGAAAATGATATACTTTTTCAAAGGATTTAGGCTGAGAAAGGTTGCTCTTCTTCATTCTGTGGGAAGTCTCTTCTTTCTGTTGGCGTACGTGTGTTGAAATATATTCCTTATAAAATATTTCTTAATAAAATATTCCTAACAGACTTATTTTGCAGTTTCTGTCTCTTATGGGGTTCCGGTTCTTTTCTAAATTGTTTGAAGTCACTGTTCACAGCTGAGAGGAGGTGTTTCACTTTGGCCTACTTGGCTGCATTGACAGGCACACTTTATTCAATTCACTTGGAGTCAACTGCATTGACTCTTCTGTGCCTTATATTCCAATATGCAGTTATATTTTCTGTTTTCTTAAGTAGCAGCTACTTCCTTGGCTCTAAGTTGTTTGGTCTAATATGTAAATCATCTGTAAGGTCCAGTTTATTAAGTGATAATATTGTATGATAAAATTATTGCTCTCAAAATATTTCATTGACTCAAAAGACTGATATATAAGATTAATGTACATATATATATTACGTATTACTCTAATGTGTACATATAATTGCGGAAATATAACTGATATTTGTTTCTATGTATTTGTTTTCTATTTCATTGATGATGCAAGACGTAACAAGATCTCAATTGCTTTTTTTTTATTGTAACAAAACTAAACTGTATAATTTGACTATAAAGTATATATATGGCTTACTAGACATTCAAATGGTCCGATCCTTAGTCGACAATATATTATTGGGAAAAGTAGGAAGCTGTTAAGAACTTGCACATTAATAACGTCACTTTTTCTTTTTGGCAAATTTAGTTGCTTTTGTTCGATTGCTATTTCCTTGTATGCATTTAATTTTTAATGGTAAATACTCAACGACGCGATTCTTCCGCTTTCGTTTATAATTTTTTCTGTCTTTTGTGGAATCTTTACTGGTATCCGTTAATTCTGATTCATTGGAAAACTTCTCGTCACCTTGCTCTATAAAATCAGATTTTTCTACGGTGTTCTTCTGTTTTTCTTTATAAACATTTACATATCGTTTGTTCTTGAAAATATGTACGGACTTTTTCTTATTCTCGACAGGATCATTGCCTAGCGCGATAAATTCGTTCGACGGTGCTCGAGAGATTTGAGAACTTTCGCTCGTCGTTGGTGGTACAAAAGCTCTCTCTTTTCTAGAAGATCTGTATTTGTACACATCTGTGAATACAATCGGTTTCTCCGATTTTACTTCCGATTTTATCGATGCTGGATGACAATCTGTATTCTCCTCGAATGTCTCAGTAGATTCAAAAAGTCGGAGCAAACGTGTTGGTGGTTTGAAGTTCGACGAAACGTCAACTATCAATTTGTATAACGGACGAAATATATTCTCCTGAGAATGCATTACGGAACGCTAAAAATAACAAAATAACTTGCACATTTTGTAAAGAATCAAATCTCTGAAATCAAAATCATCGATACGTTACCTTTAAAGCAAAAGCTGCCGAAGCAAATCCAATTGTTTGTAATGTAACGGTTTTCAAAACGGGTAACAGAAGAACGGGCACACTTTTGTTCAGTGCCATGTCAACGATGTGTTTTATCAAGAGAGGTGGGTCCACGTTAGCATCCAACAGGACGCAGCATATGTTATTTTTCTCTAAAGCGCGTGTAAGCCTATTGATACCTACAATTACAGAGTCTGAAAAATCTTCACCACTATTGCCTTCCTTCAATAACGCTTCTTTTTTGACTGTTCTGGCTGCTGTACGTTCTTCTTTGGACATGTGTTTACACTCTGATGCAGAAAGTTTAACCACTGGCTTTTTCAGTTTGGGAAACAATCTATAAACAATATTGTTTATTAAAATATCTTAATTTTACTGATAAATTTCTTTACTTACACATTATACAGACTTACTTATTCATGAGAGTCACTAACTTTGGATACTGGTCCACATTTACTACTGGCCTGAAAAATTTGTGCAATAAATACAAATTTAGAATTGCTCAGCCAAGTTACTTGTCAAGAAATATTTTTGTAATACTTATAAAAATATGATAATAACAATTTATTAAAACAAACTTGAATTTGAATATAAATGAAGCACAAAGTGAATGAGAAATAATTACCAATAATTTTCACGAGGCTGTGCCAAGACATTCCGTAAACTCTTGGCAGGTTTTTTTTTGGCCGATAAGCTGTGCCTCTGCTGCTTCTTCGTTAATATCGGAGTAGCCATAGTGACAATTTTTCTTCACTCTCTCACAATGTGTCTATGCAACAACACATCAAACAAATCTTGGGTCGCACGTGTAGCACACAAAACAAAATAAAAATTAAAACCTCGTTTCTATTTTGCGATGCGGGAGTTATGTCTCGTTTCTGTGAATATCATATTTGACCAATCAGGACAAGATTCACTAAACGTGAGATTGGCTCTGATTGGCCAAATTGCATCTCGATCTCGATTCGTGTTGTGATGACGGACTTTAGAATCGTGAATCCAGCGCGAGTTAACCGCATACGCACGTGATCACGTCTAAGCACAGATGATACTGCTGTGTTTTTCTGAACAGATGATACTGCTGAACCATTAATCGTATTGAATAAACGTTATTTCATCGAGACTTGCAAGGTGAGGATCTAAGGTAAACAATTCTTTTTCAATTGTACATACTTTTGACACTTGTTGTTGCATAAATAACAAAACAATTATTTGTTTTATACTGTCCTTATATTCCGCTTTCAGCTCATTTGTCTTTTGTTCATGACAACAACAATGAGTGAAGAAGATACTGCCTATGCCATGTTAGAAGAGATTGACGAGTTGCTCGTACGTAACTTGGAATTAATGCAGGAGAAAATTCGTAAAAGTATCGAGATGGAAAATTTGTTGAAGAACGGTTACATAGAGCTGGCGAAGGCAAGATACATTCGCGGGAAGGAAAGCATCGGTATTCTGCAAGTTCCGAATGACGAGGACACGGTAAAATCTTTGTTCGATCTGAGAACTGAAATGAAGAAGACAACTGATGGTGATGACGACGGCGATGCTGCGCCAAATTTCGATGTGAGTCTGAAGAAATCGAACGTTGAAGAAGACGGACCGAGCGATCCTCTAAAGTGGTTCGGCGTGTTGGTGCCACAAAACTTGAAAAACAGCCAGAAACGCTTTCAAGAATCCGTTTATCTCGCCGCATCAATAGCAAACACACAAGCGGAACTGGATTCTGTTCGCTCGAGACTTGAAACGTTGCGTACTCAAAAAGACAGTTTGTGCTCAAGTTAATGTCTAAGTAATATACTTAATATTTTTTTGTGAGACATGTATATTTGTTACATGTATAATTAATAGTTATTGTATATAAAGTCATTAGACTCTATTATATACAATCCTTGTAGAAAAAATTATAATAAACTTTATTTTGTATTTATATTTTTGACCAATATTTCATTCACTGCCAATATTGAAAATCAATAGAACGTGCTGTAAAGTACAGATTTTTAGCACTAGGCAGTGAACATCGAAACGCGGCCCCAAAGTGCAAAAACAAGAAACGATACGAGAATCTATCGTTCTGTTACGTTCCGCCAGATGTCTCTCGTATCGATGACCTAACGGTCGCGGAAAAAAGGCAGATTTCAAACTTTGACGGCTCCGATGTCGGACACAAGCGAATCTACGCGTATAAAATCGGTTGTCTACTTCTGTCCGTTGATATCTGTTGAATATCCGGTGGGATTACAGTTTAAGTGCTGGTGAAACATACTTTAACGGAACAAAAGTTTGCGAGAGAAGATACAATATAATAAGAATCTGAGGAAAAAACGATAACATAAGCAGTCAGAATGGCTTCGCTCTCGCTTTTGGCCAGCTACGATGATCTGATTAGACGCACAAATGCGTTGGTAAATAATTCCTGCGAAGAAGGTTCGTTTCTTTCGTTTCAATTATTATTGTAACAACTTCAATATATGATATTGTTGCACGTTGCTTATTTCGGATTTGTTTTGGTAATTTTTTTTTGGCGGAATTGTGTTTCTCTACTTGTTTATCAATATTGTACTTTGAAGTTCTACTTATTTTCAAAGAGAAACACAAAGAAGTTGACACTGTAGATTTTCTACACCCTACTGAAACAATTCTCTTTCTTTGATGTTCAGCATTTCTGAAGTTTGTTATGAATCAAGAAGAGATAAGACAGAAATGGCTGGCATCAGAAGAAGAATGCCAGCGGCTTCACGCGGCACTGAACAAGTCTCAACAGGAGTACGCAATGCTGGAAAGCAAAATGTACCACGCCAGAAGAAAGTTAGAAGAGGAGCATCACAAACGACGAGCTGTTGAGGAACAGAGAGATCTATTGGTAGTTGAAAACCTCTCTCAGAACTTTATGTAATTCTCAAAATATCACAAGTTCTAACTCTCACTTTGTTTTGCAGGAAAATCAAATTGACACAGCCAGAAGGGTCTTATTCAATGACGGTGGAAAAAACATAAATGACGAAACCAGGGAAAAACTGCAGTTCCTGAATAATACTACTTTGAATCGCCAAAGTAACATGCACACTCTCAATCGTCAAAGTAATATACACATTCCCGATCTACACATCGATAAGTAAGCGTTTCGACGAGCAGAGACTCAATTGTAATATTGGCGAGTGCTTAAATGTTGTTCATTTTAGACTCAATACGATAACGGAATTGGACAGAACTGGCTCATTGTTGAGCGAGTGCATATCGAAGTCGGAGGACGACTGGGAAAATGACATGGTGATAGAGAATCAGAAAACGCGGGAGTGGAAGGAACACCGTCCCAGTGCGGAATTCTCTATTCCGAAGCAGCGTCGCAGCGCGTTGCACAAAGTTGCCGAACTGAACACTTCCGATAAAATAGTGGCGACTACCACGGTAGTTGTGCCGAAAGACGGTACGATTACCGCGTCGTCCACGATTGAAACTGTACCTGGCAATGACAACGCGAATACTCAGACTCCTCAACGCCACTCGCGCAAACGGCGTAAGAGCAGCGGGGAACATAACAAATCGAAATTGTCGCACGTAGACGAGCCGCCGGTAGACACAGCGGTATGTTATTAAATCGCGCGATGCTTTTAATGTATGCGATATGTGGTGCGAAGTAAGAGAGAAACTTTTATTTCTAGCCGTCAGCACCGAAGGCTGACATGCTCTCATCGTCGGATACGGAAGAAGTTTTCAAACCGAGTCCGAACATCGGCGGCTATACATTAAACAAAAAAATGTCCAGGAATCACAATTTCGTAACAAAGACTTTTATCAAGCGGGAAACATGTATATCATGCGGTAAAAGGTAACTTTATTTTGTTGATAAATATTTTTTTTTATAGATTTAAAAAAGTTTTGTAGAGGAAGAAAATCTTAATGCTTTTCGTTAATAGATTTGGATTTGCACAAGTTGCGCAAAAGTGCAAAGAATGCAGAGCTACAGCTCACACTGAATGTAAGGATTTGCTGCCATTGCCATGTGTTCCAGCGGGAAATACGCCTACATTACGTGGAATACCCGTAAATATTATTGTTTTTTTTTTTTTTTATTTTTTTATTTTTTAATCACATTTACAGACATAGTTTTATGAAATATATCGTTTGCAGGGCACCATAGCCGATTACACACCCGCAATTCCACCCATGGTACCTTCCATAGTGGTTCACTGCATCAGCGAAGTCGAATTGCGTGGAATGAACGAACAGGGTTTGTACAGAGTGAACGGAACAGCCTCGGAAGCTAAAATACTCAAAGAGAAGTTTCTGAAAGGCAAAGGAGCTCCGAATCTTTCCAACATCGATATTCCAACCATCTGTTCTACTTTGAAAGACTTTCTCAGGTATGTATTTAAATGATTAATGTAAAATGACATGATGTGAAATTGGCCAATGAAAAACTAAAAAATATCTCATGTATTTTTATCTGATTGTTCACAGATCGTTGCGTGAACCGTTGATTAGTATGGCTGTGGCGGCCGATTTGTCGCGCGCGACAACAATGACGGACAAACAGGACGCCGACGCCATTCTTTATCAGGCCATTTCGGAAATGCCACAACCGAATCGAGATACTCTGGCCTACTTGATGTTGCATCTGCAAAGAGTGTCGAGCAGTCCTGAATGTAAAATGCCCATCAGCAATCTTGCGAAGATCTTTGGTCCGACTCTAGTTGCGTACAGCTCGCAGGAGCCATCCATCACCATGCTCAATGAAACTAGAAATCAAGTCGCGGTAAGAGAAGATATTTCGATAATGCGTTTATCTCTTTTACAAGTGACAAGAAAATTTGCTTACAACGTGTTTCAGATAGTAGAAGCTCTGCTCCAAATCCCATCCGACTACTGGGTTAATTACGTGAATCCCACGAACACGAATACTTGTACTCCGAGAACCGGAGAACTGAAACACACGCCATCACAAGAATCGCTTCTCAAGCGCAGTATTTCTCGAGGTTTCTTTACTACTCCGCTTAGTGGCAGGTGAATGAATTTATATATTTTTCTAAACATACAAGTATGTATGATATTATTCTTTTTTCTGTTCGTAATTTATCTGTGTTTCATTTGTTTACTTGCAGTTCCTTTGCGAGAAGAAACAAGAAATATTTTGCCACGCCGCCTTCCAAGCAAGGATTCTAACAAAATGAGTTTACAATTGTTATTGTACTTATATTTGCACAAAAGTATTCACTTTGATTTAATATACTTATATATATATATATCACATTTGTCTTTGTACATATATATTGATCTGTAATAAATTTACACATGCTACAGAAATTAAATTTATTATGTTCTTTTTATCTTTTTGCCTAATTTATTTCGAATAAATTAGCATCGGGACTAATTTTTATTTGGAATGTAGATATTGTAGATATATACATGTGTGTCTTACTTGGTTTATTTGTGTGTGTACACCAAAGTTACGAGAGGTGAGCCACGAGGGATGGATGCCGCATTTGTTTACCAAATATCAATGACAATATAAGTTCGCACCTACTTCCGCGCAGGAAATACAAAGCGATTCGACTTGCCAAATTCGAAGATAGTGATCGATTTTAATTTCGAATTGCACAAGTGCACAGCAAAAAATGAACGTTCGCTCGTTGCTGAGGTTATGCTCCAGTTTTAAACACAATAATTTTATCAAACACAGATTTTACTGCAGCAGAAATATACTGAAACTGTATGAAAGAGGCATGTACGAGGATGTATTTCCCGATACTAGTAAGTAAGTACATAAATTCTTGTTTTCTTATTAAATAACAGAATTACTATTACTATTTTAACTCTGTTATAAAAAAAGTAATAGTATACCTCGTGTAAAAGACATTTATTCATATTCCAGAGACAAAATAGCAAATTTACTAGACAAATCGCCGCAATGTGTGTACGCTGGTTTTGATCCGACAGCGGATAGCTTGCATATTGGCAACTTGCTCATCTTGATGAATCTCTTACACTGGCAAAGAGCGGGACATCAAGTGATAGCTCTTATAGGAGGAGCTACAGGCCTGATAGGTGATCCCAGTCACAGAAATTCCGAACGCGTCGAAATGGACAGATATTTAATTCAGGAAAACATCAAGTCTATCACAAAAAATATAAAGACCATCTTCGACAATCACAGAACTTATTTTGTGAAGAACCACCAAGCTTTGAAGCCCCTTATTGTAGTGAACAATATGAACTGGTATAAGGACATAAATGTCATTGACTTTATCAGAAATGTCGGCAAATATTTCAGGATGGGCACAATGTTGGGGAGAGCGTCCGTTCAGTCGCGATTGAATTCCGAGACGGGAATGAGTTTCACCGAATTTACTTATTCGCTATTTCAATCGTACGACTGGCACCAACTGATGAAAAATTACAATTGCCGCTTCCAAATCGGCGGAAGCGATCAAATGGGCAATATCGTGTCGGGATACGATCTAATCACCAGGAGCACGGGAGAAGAAGTCTACGGCATAACGTTACCTCTAATTACAGCCGAAGGTGGGAAGAAGTTCGGAAAGTCTCTTCAGAACGCAGTTTGGTTATCCCCGGAAAAATCCTCGAGCTTCCAACTGTACCAATATTTCATCAGAGCCAAGGATTTCGACGTGGAAAAGTTCTTAAAGCTGTTCACATTTTTGCCGCTTAGTAAAATCACTGAAATTGTCGAGTCTCACGTGAAAAGTCCGGAAGATAGGAAAGCGCAAAAAATATTAGCGGAGAAAGTCACTCTTTTGGTACACGGAGGTATACGAGATTCTTAATAAAGATTTTTACATTATCAAAAAACTTAATATTAACTTTATTGTGCGTGTCTGTTGTAACTTGTTTTGCAGAGGAAGGATTGGTGGCCGCAAAACGCGCGTCAGCAGCGTTATACGACAAGTCGATCGAATCCTTCGTCAGGCTGAACGCGTCGGAAATAGCAGATGTGTTTGAAGGTGCGACCGTGGTCGACGTTATGACCGAGCCAGGAATCACCGTGTATGATCTGGCGATGAAAGTCAAGTGCTTCAAGACGGAAGACGACGCGCAACGAATTATAACGGCGGGCGGGTTTTACATAAATCATCAACGGATCACGAACATGCAAGAAGTAATTGTACCTGGCATACATATATTAAGCAACAACGTGTCCTTGCTAAGAGTAGGTAAAAAAACATACCATATTGTCCGATGGCAATAGTTGGTGTAGAAAATATGTGTACAAATGTATCATAAATAAAACACTTTGATACTTAGATTTAATAAGAATTTTACAGCAATCTCTTTTGATTTGCATCTTCTTGAAAAATATTTATCACATTCTTACAAAGAGAATATATGATTTTTACTTTATTTATTTTTTTAATCGAATTATCTCCGTATTTATATGTTATACATATTTTTATCTAGTACACATGTTCTCAATTATATATATCCCACATGGAGATCACACCGTCCTTGCCAGCCGCCGCCATTAGACACTCGGTGTCGTAAGACTCGACTTTACGTCGCGAAAAAATGATATCGTGCACGGTATCCTTGTGTTCGTTTAATATCGCGAGCGGCCGCAGTTTCTTCCAGGAAAATAACATTATACGTCCGTCCCAGGTGCCAGCAGCGACGATTTTTTTATCTGGTCTTATAGAGAGGTGAGATATTCCAGTGACATGCTCGTTTGTGAGTTCTCTCGTGAGTTTGTGGGACAAGGTGTGATCTGGTGCCATTTCAAAAATCTGCAAGTTTGTAAATATTTATTATTCAGGATGTTACAAAAAAATACTAAAAATTATTTTCCTACGTGCCTCCAACTTTTCTGACGCGCTACCGAGAATTCCCTTCATTAGCGAAGTATCAAAATCAAAGGTCATTGGGTATTGCTCCACCTTGAGAGAATTGACAACCTCATTCTTTCTTATATCCCATAACAACATCTTTCCAACTTCATAAATGACCAGAACCAAATTATCCACATCTGCCAGTGGTTTTATTGCCATTACCTGGCCAAGTTTGTTATCAAATGACAGTTTGGATGCATCCAATTTCGATTCTATATCAAAAGTTTTTAGAGACAACATTCCAACTGCTGAAGATTCAAGTGGAATAAATATCGATTGCTTTTCAGGTGATAGTTGAGATCTGTAATGCACAATTTTTATTTATATTAACTTTAACTCATATAAATTGCAGAATTCACATATAGTATATTATTAAATATACCTGCAATAGTTGTAAAATGTGAAAGAAAAACTTTTAACTAGCGTCCAACTTGATTCATTTACATTGTATACCTGTATTTCACCGGATCTTCGTTGTACTATCAGATCAGTCTCATCAGTTGCATGTAAATTGAAGGGTGGACTGAGGTCGCACGTGAACTGACTGACTACCCTATTTTTCTATAAAATAACAAAAAGTGTTTCCGATTGAATCCACTTATTTCTGAATCTAATTACAGTTTTTAACAAAATATATGTACTTTCAAATCCCAGATACGAAGTGTACCACTTCCATCTCCAGCGTAAAGATGCTCCACATCGGAATTAATCCTGAACAACAAACTGTGCACCCTTTCCTCCGTGTCACAGCGTAATAAAAATTTCGGGTCCGGAGGTGCCGGCATCTTTGCAGTTCGTAAAATATTGAGTTGAACAAGATAAACAACAACAATGTCAATCAAGAGGTTTTATAGGTTATTCTAAATTATTGTTTCTATATACATTCTTGAATACTATCACACTGAAATACAATTATGTTTTTTCTCTTTCATCGACTATCCTTTGTCAATTATCGCAAATTGTTCGTCACACTGGTACCATGTGTTTCCAACCCCCATGAGCGCAACGGCCCGCGCTATAGAGTCGCCACCTTGTTGTCAACGAAATGTCAAATCGCGCACGAACAAAAACACTTATCGGGCAATTTTGCAGTATTTTTCTCGAACGCTCCGAACGCTCCAAGTGTAAATATTGTGTAAACAAGGATGGTTCGTTAGGCAACACGCTGTGTGTTGTTACATACTTGATCTCATTTAACAGTCCGAGGAAATGCCCGATTTATACTTTTTTAGCGTAGTTTCAGCTGTCATCAGTTTGCTTATCGTATTCATTGTATTTGCGTTTGAGAGGTGAGCGATTTGCGCGATTATCTCTGAATTGCGTTGCACTTTGCAGCATTAATCACATTACCTTGCTTCGTAATTGCAGCATTGTATGGGTGTTTATTGTGGCGAGTATTTACGCAGCCGCCTGTTTTTACGCGATTCCGTTGCTGCACTGTGTCGATAGCTTGTTGGCGAGATTCAATATCGTAAATGGCAAGTTCATCACAAAGTACGAGATCCAAAATTCGTGTAGCGTCTGCAGCAACAACACCTGCACGAGGCACAAGTTGTTGCCGCATTCAACGAAGGTCAAGGTTCCCAAAGACTTTGATTTTGCGCTAGAACAGGTAATTGTTATTTATTATTGCGTATGTTTATGATACTCTCTATTGTCTTTGTATATACTGACTACAACAAGAATATTCTGCTCTGTTGTAGCTTTTGGAAGAGATACTGCAAATTTACGTCTGCACGTGGTACTCGGATTTTTCAGCGAATGAGGCTTTCATACAGCAGCTGCGCCTAGCTATAACGACTGCGGCAAAAAATATTGCCATACGATTGTTACGTGCGGACACAGGGACTATCATCTTTTGCGATTTGATTCCTCTGGCCATACAACATGCTCAAGATTGGAATGTGCTTGTTAAGAAATCAAGATCTGAAGTTAGGACGCCGCAGGATTACATCGGCAGTTACCTGAGTTCGAAAATTCATCCGGCAGCTTTTTCGAGAAAAGCTGAATTGAACTATTTGCGTGGATTGGCCACTGCACTGCTGCCGCATTTGTTACCCGCCATACATGTTTCGGCAAACAACAAAGTAATATATATTGTGTTTTTATCTGGTCTAAAAATTCTTTCACTTAAGTATTTAAATTATTTCAAACATGTGCGCATATGTTTAGGTAATACTACGGGAAATTTTGTCAAACTGGGTGTTGTTACCAGCAATTGATGCGCTTGCCGATCCAGAAAATATAAACATGCTAGTGACTTTGTCCACTCATCGCGATACTTCTTTATCTAATGCCGCAGAGAGTGTCAATGTACCGATGTTGCAGTCCTGGGTGACGCTTCCAGCGATGCATTCGCACATCACACAAAATTGTTTCAAACCGTCGTTGACCGAGATCTTGAACGATCCCGAACTGTTGTACATGTTCATGCAACACATTAAAGAGACAGGACCCATGAATCTTCTTCAATTTTGTTTAGATATTGGTACGTATGTAATTAATATTCTTTTCTTATAAATAATAATTCTCACAAGTCATCTCTTTCTCTTTGTAGATGATCTGAGTAAACGTATGCTGAATCCAGAAATGACGTCAAGTGCTGAGAAAAGCTTGTACGTAGACGTTCAGAATATGTACACGATGTATCTTGATCCCGATGGTCCGGAATATCTGTATTTGCCGCTACATATATCAAAAGGCATACAACAAAGTAAGTAATGTTTTATATCATAAACAAATGTTTTATATTAAATGGAATTACCGCGTGTGTTCCTAGTATTGGAAGGTGGGCCGGAAAAAATTCAAGAGCTACGAACGTCACGACCGTTCTACCAAGCTCACCAAGAAGCTCACGCACTTCTCGAAAGCACTTGTCTACCGTCATTCCATCACAGCTATCAGGTAAAAAGATTTTACAATTTATATTGCTACAAATTTTAACGTCAAAAGTATTTTAACTATTGAATCTTCAATTATAGGCGATTGATCACAATTTTATTGCGTTTCAGCTATATAAACGCTTGTGCGGTCATTTAGTGTCGGAGCAAACAAAAGCAAGTGCGACAAGAACTATCGCAGCCAAGTAAGTATTTCAATTGTATTTGAATTCTTTAAATATTTGTATACGAAATGCATGTTTGTTCTCATCAGTGCGAGCGCTTCAATTCTTGCACGATCCAACAATCAACCGAGCAAGATGGACGGGATTCTACGCACAACCACAATGGACGGTGCCCCGTTTCAACTACAGGATTATCCGGTCGAGGAAGTAGATTGCACCGCTCGAGCGTATAATGAAACCAAAGGCTTCGGCGATAAGAGTCATCGTGATTTAACGACGTGGCGTGTCGCCGTCCCACATGTGGACGGCGGCGGCACGCAACCAGTTTACATGATTGCCATCCACAGCGCAGCGGAGGCCAAGTCGTGGACGGTTCTGCGGCAAGATCAAGATTTCTACGCGCTGCGGACGCGACTCGCCGAGTTTCACGGCGATAAGGAGCTGAGCGATTCGCCGTTACCGTCGCGCAAAAACCCCCACTTACCTCTTACCGCTAACCGCCAACGTTACGAGGAGTTTTTGCAGAAGCTGCTGTCCAAGCCGATGCTGAGGAGTAGCGAGCTCCTCTACACCTTCCTTACGACACCGCACTTGAAACCGTACTTCGCGAACTACAGCACGCCCGACATCGGCATTCTGTATCAGAGCATGGCTTACAAATTGCGCAAGGAAAAAGGACAGCATCTCGACAAGTTTATGAGCACGTTTCTGGCGTCCACAAACACGAAATACGAGCACATGGACGTGGGCGTCGAACCGTCGAGCGATCACGATCTCAACGACGTGAAGAGCAGAGGCAGAAAGCTCGTGGACGGAGTATTTGGCAATAATCTCGATCTACCCACTGCTTTTCAGAATTTCCCGTGCAACCTGCCGCAGCGTGATCACGTGAGGGGTGCGAGTTTGTGCATTATGGAAGCTGGTAAGTGTTCAGTTTTTTACTTGTGCGTTAAAGAGTTTTTATTCACGACGTTGTCGTTTCAGTGAACGGTTTGCTGAACGTGCCCTCGATCGTCTCGCGACTCTTCTGGATGTTTGCTTCTTTGTCGCGTGAGAAGCTGGATCCTATTGTGAACGCGATGTTTTACAACATGCTGATCAAGCTTCTGAGTGGCGGTCGCGCCTCCATTGTCGTCAAACTCTTACACGCGAAAATAGTGGGCGGGAATTACGTGAAGGACTTTTCTTCGCAAGATAAATGTCGCGATTACTATAAGACTGCCAAAGAAGGACTGTACTCTTTGCTACCGTGGTGGCTAATAGGACTGTCCAAGCCTTGGAACAAGCTGATGGATTCTCTGTTGGATCCCCTGCAAAATGCGCCTTTCAACAAACATCTGGCGTACTTTTTGCTTGATCATCTCCTGGTGAATCTTTTTCCGGAAGTGCCGACGTAAAAAGGAGGAAGAAAACATCACAATATACATAGAAATGTACATAAAAAATTTTTTACACAGGGTGTCCGAAAGCTACCGGAAAATATTTCAACGACAGCTTCTTTGGAACGTCCTGAGTCCTCTGCCGTGGCTAGAGGTTGAGTAATTTTAACAATCCCTAATTGCTTGTAATTTAAAAGCTATTGTATATAGTGTTTTTACTTTCCCACTTGAAATTTTTGTCTTGGAATGTGTCAAAGAATCTACTGAAATATTTTAAATATGAGTCGTTGAAACATTGTCCGGTTTTTTAGGAAACACCTTGTATACTGCATACATGCATGTAATATAACGTAAAGTTTCGCAAATAAAGATTTCTATCGAGATCTGAGAGAATTTGATGTAGAAAAAAGCCAGCAAACCTCGTACGCAGAAGCGAGCAAATTTTGTAAACAGAAGAGCGAACAAGCGAGTTTACTCGATTGATAAGACTCGGTGTAGTTCGCTCTATTGTCGATAAATGATAAGATCACTTCCTGCATTTTCGATTCGATATCTGCGACTTTCGCCATATGATTTTGCTGCTTTTCCACGAGAGCGAAGTGCCGACTACGTAGTTACCGCGTTTGCGTCGCGCTGCTTTTTGCTCGAATTTGCAAAAACCATTGAGATACTTCAATAACAAATTGCATTACATAAATTGGACTTTCTAAATAGCGGAGAAAATTGCATAATACACACACACGTAGACTACGCAATTTGGAATTCGTGCACAGCAGCGTGCGCAGATGGTGCACCGGTATACAATAATTGATAATATCGATATATTTGTAGGGAATAACCGGAGAGAGAATGTTGTTGGAAAGTTCGACCGTTGCGCCGAGGAAAGTTCGTCTCTTCAAAAAAAAAACAAACAAGAGAATTGAAGGTTTTGTATAAACATCTACCGGTCTCGACAAAAACGATACTTCACACGAGAGGGAAGACGAAGCTCTCGAAGACGAAGGTAGTACAGGAGAGAAACGTGGATTTGAACACAAATAAGTTCGTCAAGTCACGCGGAATTCTTGTCCGGTAAAACCTGTACGTGACAGCGCGCGATATCCTCGCGAATGAAGTCTGAGATCGATTCCTTTTCTTTTTTTTTTTTTTGTTTTCAGCGGATTAGGACGCGATGTGTACGCGCGTATGCGTATGAGATACGTGCCTCTCGAGCTGAGCAGCGAAGAGATGAACGAGGGAATAGGGTTGAGGACCACTCGCGGACGAGCGAGAGAAACGCTGGCCGACACAGAGAGAGAGAGAGAGAGAGAGAAAGGAGGAGAGAGGTGCAGCAGCGGCAGACTGGCTGGAAGGAGTGAGTATATGGTAGTTTCCGAGAACAGCGGTGCGAGCAGGGACGACGACGTGTCCGTCGAGAGGAACAAGGAGCGCGCGAGCCTCGCAGGAGCGTCTCGCGTTGCGATCTCGCGCCTTCCAACTTCTGTCTTACGAAACTTGCATTTCCGCGGCCAACGCCAGTTTGTTTTTTTGTGCGAGATTTGATAATGACGAAAGTCTTTGATCCCGCGTTGAGACTTGAAAAATTTCACTCGCCTGACAAAGGTTTGACAGACTCTGGTACAGAGTCAGAACATGAGAGGAATATACAAACGCTGGATTCTAATTGTACGTTTTTGCAATACAAAGTTCTTATAGAAGCACATGTTCTCTCGTGTGTTACAGAATATGAGACGCAAACGTTGAAATTGTTTTCTAAATATACGAGCGTATTTGTAAAAGGTAGACAAGTCGATATTATACGGGAGTATACTTTTAAAAATTCTCCCGAAGAATCCTCGTCGAAGAGGAAAACAATCGCGAATTGATGCTGCGGAATGCACCAGGACGGCGGGCATCGACGCGGCGGTCCTGGAATCGGCGTCTAGTGGGGGGACCCCGTGGAAAAGGAAGGGCCAGTAGAACGAAGCGCGCTGGAACGGGGTCCGAGAGCACACGTTTAACGCGGCCTTGCCTAATAAACCTCGCAATAGTTCGCTCGCTCTCGTCTGCGCGTATTCACGGGATTCAGGAATCAGCTCCCCGTGTGTCGCGATACGTCGCGTGGCGTCTGTCGTTCCTCGAGAGAAACGCGCGAGTGTTCGCTGATAGTCGCGCGGCTTATTAATAGTGTCGTATTTTGTAACATAGGAGACGTATATCTCGACGAATCAACAGGTAGAAGAGGAGGAAGAAGAAGAAGAAGAAGGAAGAAGCGGCAGAGCAGAGCGGCAAAGAAGAGGAGGAAGATCCGTGCATACGTGCGCATCGGCGTGGAACTCGGCGAGGCCGGATTCCGTGTGCCCTGTGCGTGCCGTGCATGGTGCGGGGGGACCTGTTGATAGGTCGCGCAGGTGTACGAAGGAGGGCCCTATCTCCTTTCCTCCCTCTCCTCGCGAGAGAGCACGCACGATTCACACGGCGCATTATGACCGTCTGATCGACGAGAGAGGATCGGCGAGCCGCTCGCTCCTTGCTCTCCAGATGTCCGGCCGCGAGACACCACGTATATGGTACCGCGGAAAAGAGCGCAACGAGGAAGAATAACAATTCCTACGAGCACAGATTTCGAGAGACACAGCCAGCCGTCACTTCGACGTTTCCTTTCTCGAGCGGGCTCCGTTTTCTTCCTCCCCCTCGCGTTCCTCCCTACCGCGGACCGACGGACACCGGAGAGTGCCCTCCTGGTTTTTGCGTTGTGGACCGCGCGAGTGGTGACCAGTGTGAGGTGAGGTTACGCGTGGTGTAGCCGTGGGAGCCCCTCGTTGAGATGCCGTGGCTGCTCGAACTACGGACTCGCGATTAGTTAGGTGAGCAAAGATTCCTGTCTTTCTTCCTCTCTCTCTTTCTCGCACGCGAGCGCGCGATCGAGCGCACAATCTACACGTCCGTGCCTCTTTATTTCTCTCTCTCGCTCTTTCTCCCTCTCTCTCTCTCTCTCTCTCTCTATCTTTCTTTCTCAACCAACCTTCTCTCCCGCTTTATTTCTCTCGTTTTTAATTTTTTCCCCCGCTGTGTTTCTCTCTCTTTGCTTGACGAGGCGCGCTCGCCGCGCGACCGCGAGATTCCTTCTTCTATTTCCTTTCTTTCCGATCGGCGTTCCACCGCTCTACTCTCCGACCCACTTCTTCCTCAACCGCCGCCGCGCTCATTGTCGCCGCCGCCGTCAACCTCGTCGCCGCCCCGCCGTCACCCCCCGGCCCGATTATTTTAGACGATGACGTGCCTACGTTGTATGTGAGACTCTCCGCGCGCGCTTCACCGGAGCACCGTGAAACGCCGCAACGCGCCGACCTTATCCTTGTATATTCCAGCGCGTCGCATTCCAGCGTAGCGCTGGCAAAGCGCGCGCGCGAATGCAAATCCAATCGCGCCGTTCACGTTCGTCCGATGTTGTTTCCAGGTAAAGCGGTGCCGAAGGGAAAACGCGCGGAGGCGACGGCCCGTTTACCGTCCGCGTCGACGGTCGCCGTTCTCGCCTCCGCAGGTTTCTGCCGCCAGTTTCTGTGCTCCGCTTCGATTAGAGACCGCAAAGACGGGAGAGAGACCCCGGCGTAAATTCTTGCGGAATCGACCCCGCTGGCCCCCATTAACGATCCGCGAGACGTTCAAGGAGGAGGGAGGGGCCCTTGCACGCGGGTGGTCCCCACGAAAACGTTCGTAAAACTCCAGGGATGTATTTCGGCCCCGGCATACCTGTGTGGGCCTCACGCAGGTTCGCTCTCTATCCAACCGCCGGTGGTCGACGAAAGGGCGGTCGGCTGGTGTTCGCCGCGGCTACGTGTTTATCCGCGCTCGCGCGCGCGCGCCCGCGACCACACCATATAATACACGCCGCGAGAGGAATGCAAGCGTGACGAGCCTTTTTCCGCGCGAATGCGTCCATCGGTAAATTCATTGTCCTTGAAAAACAAGTTGGTCTCGCGCGAGAGAGGCGCGAAGAAAGGATATCTCTGCGTGTTACTTAACTTTAAAGCGCAACGAGAGTCGCGCGCGGCTCGGCGTCGCTCCCGGCGGTCGCGAGAGAGGCGAGCGCGCGAGAGGCAGCGGCGGCAGACAGCTTGGCTCTGGTCCCACCAACCTTTCTACCCGGTCTCTCCGTGTTTGTAGCCAGGGCCGCACGAGAGGTCCCCGCGAGCCCTCGTGCGGGCCCGCGCGATTCACCTGGAACGGTGTGTGTATCCCACCGAGCGGTACAAACCGCCATATTGTATCCCGCTGTCATCATACGCGAGCGAAGACGCGTAATCGCGAGTCGCGTAATTCGATTTAGTTTTTCGATTAAGAACCAGTTGAGTTATCGGGAGTCCTCATCTTCGTTTTGCTAAACAGATTGTCATTTGATCGACTCTTTGTTGTCTCATCATTAAGTTACGTGATGTAAGAAAAGTTGCGAAGAATAACATTATTGTCTTAAAAATAAGAAATGTGAGAAATGACATATCGATGGATGATAGTAATCAAATGTGTAATTGTATAACAAGAAAGGCTCTTTCACGGAAAAAACATTTTGCTATTATACAGCCAGCAAGAAAAACTGTTTCCTAAAATCCTTTGTTTCGTCGACAAAACATTTTGTTGGCAAAAATCAAACATTGTAATAGTCTTAGCAAATTGTTCTTGCTAATGCCATGTAGTAACTAATTTCTTGATTGTCTGGCAAATGTTTTTTTCTCGCGTACGTATGTAACACACGCCGTCGCTACAAAACATGCTCTCTTTTGTGCGCAATGAGTTAAAATATATTTCGTGCTGTGACGAGTGACGGAAGAAAGCGTCGGGAAAAGGAGATGTACGCGTCGCGTTGGACGTCTTTCTGCGAAGAGAATTATTAGACTTAATTAGCGCGCGCGCGTAGCATCGCTATTAATGAGAATGCCAAACGTGTATCGCACGGATACCGAGAACTCGTGCTCTCGCACGCGTTTTGTTTTTGTAAAATCGAGAAAAACAGGAAAAATCTCTCGTGTTCAATTAGAAGAGGTAGCTAATAATGTATCTTAGAGTTCGTTCATTACGTATTGTGATTTATTCTAATTCGCCTCGTGTTTTTTTCCGCAGTCTCACGTGTGTGCGGATTAATCGAGATATAATCATATCGATTTCGAGACGTCCACGGCGATAATAGCCGAGAAATTTCAAAATTACGTGATTAGAAAGATAAAAAAAAAAAAAAAAAAAAAAAAAAAAAATTGATATTTAACGTAGTTTAAATTGACGTATTTATAGTCGCTTTTCATACTTTTCTACTTAACGGTTACGCGAGATGCACTCACTATAGCGCTTAAATCTTTTCTTGTACGGTAAAACAAAAGGAGCGCTTGTTTTCGCTTTACTTCTCGCAATCGCATCACAGTCACGCGTTTCCTCTCCGATTCGCGTCAACGTTCGTTTTAAAACGCCAACAGGAAGGCATTCGCCGGTCTCTCGGCATTTTGTGCTGAATGAAATCGAGAGTGAAATACGTATAATATATATGTGTGTTTGTGTGTGTGTATATCCGTTTAACATCCACCGATAATGCGCTGCGTGTGAGCGCGCGGAGCATAAATATTCCGCCGTTTGCGAGAAACGTGCGCTTAAAATCGCTTGAAACCAGTTTTGTCCGACTTGTCGGAGCTACGGCTGTTATAATGCACACAAGCAAGTATGTCACGACGCGTTCAACATTGTTGTCGATCCATAATTCCGAAAATTACACTCGGCAATCGCGTGTTACACGGAACTCCGAATGCGTCAATTGCGCGGAGTCGCATTTGCTTTGCGCACGCGATCGATCCGCTTCACGATCTTTCCCGAAGCCGCGAACTTTGTGCACAAACGAACCGGCGTGTGTGTTCCGCGCGCCGCATTAACATAAATATCGTAAACACATTAGGCAATTAAGCGAATGAAATGTTACCCCGTCCGGGAGTGTGTTGTGACTCAACTTCTTATATAAAGAATGAAACGGCGAAACTGCGATAGATTTTCCAAAAAGAAAAAATTGTTTGTGACTGCCGCAACGTTGTCCGTTTTGCTCGTCTAATTCGCTTCGAGAACTTTCCAAGATATTTTTGGATTAACATTGACAAGATCGTAAAAAACCGTTCGCGGTCGAGAGTAAGAGAAAGCGATTACTTTGGAAGTCGAGCCCGGATTCGACGATTCTCTCCGTTGGCAATTGAGTCGAGGAATCGTCAATCGAATCGGAGTCTCCGCGTTGAGATCAGAGAAATTGTACGGGACAAAATTTCTGACAGCCGCCGAAACTCGCGCGCGGAACAACCGCGAACGAATTACAAACGCGCGCTTGTTTTACGAAAGAATTATAAAAAAAACTGTTTCACACGATTGATCAATGATCAGAGCCGAAATAGTTTTACGATTGTCCATTTGGAAAATCCATGTTTGCCGTTGCCATGATTCGTCATTCTTTGCATTCTACATATTTCGGACCGTGTTTTCTCAGAGAGAACCTCATTGTCTTATCTCGGAAAAGATTCTTTCATCCCTTCCCAAAATTCTTCGAACCAATCAGCATTTTCTACTAATCTTGTACCGGGGTCTTCTACCGACGTTGAAATCTCTCTCGTTGGGTTTCTTTCAGTACCTTTCGTGACGCTCTGTAGGACGTCAGAGCTAACAAGGATAATTAATCAGTTCGGGCGCTGTGTTGAAATTTGTGTTCTGCAAGAAGCTACATAGTATATTCCAAATATTTCTCCCTGTTCACGCCAAACAATCGTCGAATCTTGTAATAAAGAGTCAGTTGCGTGCGTGACGGTAATTTAGACCGCGCGACAGGATATAATATCAAAATTAAACACGATAGAGAAGCCAATCGTTTTCAATAGTTTTTGCTAATTCGTTGTTTTAATTCACGACACTCCTTTCAGCAAGTTTGGTTTTTTTTCGCTTCCAGGGAGGTAACGTCAGTGAGTGACGACATCACGATGCGCATGTCGCCGCTGCTGAAATTGGTGCTCGTAGCAGCAGTCGCGCTGCTAACAAGTGCGAATGCTAACGCAGAGGCGAGCTTACGCATCGACACGGACACAGCAACATCATCATCGTCGTCGTCATCGTCGTCGTCGTCGTCGTCGTCGTCCGTCGTCGTCGTCGTCGTCATCGTCGTCATTACCGTTGTCATCAAAACGTCTCGAAGGGAAAGAGCGTGAGCAGATGATTGCCGGGATGGAAGCCAGTCTGCTCCCTCTGCTTGGCTTCACGAGGAAACCCAAACCGCAGGGCCCGGCGCACGTTCCGGAATCACTCAGGAAGCTCTACGAGCGTCAGAACACAATCAATACCACCGACATCGCGAAACGAGGCATTCATGCGCGATCGGCCAACACCGTTCGCTCGTTTCCACACGTCGGTGAGTGGACTTGTATTCTCTCTGTCAGTCGAGCGAATTAATTTCAAAATATGAAACGCAAAACAGGAGAGGGCAGGGCAACAACTTGCTTACGGATTACGAAACGAGTCTCTAAAAGCTTATCGGATCTAAGGACGAGATATGCGCTTACAAAGCTAACGGTTAGCTAACATATCCGATAAGATAAAGAACAATTTACCTGTCTTTATCTTAAAGTTATGAGATTTTGTAAGAAATTCTCTTAAGAAATTCCATCGTAAATAAGTTTAAGAGTCAAACAGAATAACTATTATTATTCACATGTATATTTTTCACGTTTTTTACGTTCGTGAATCACGATGGTGAGAAAACTAGCGCTAGGATTCGTAATTCGAAAACAGGTTGGCGACTCTTTCGTCTCAGTGAAAGTGCAGTAGTAAATGGAATGCAATTGCGCTCGTTATCAATCGTCATTCGAACAGTGTGCGCGCGCGCGCGTGCAGCGAGAAACGCGAATAACGTGGATTTTCGTCAAATTCGCTTTTTTTTTTCCCGCGCTCAGTACCACGATCCAATTGTGTAATCTCACGCGGTTTGTATAATTTCCGACGTTTATTTGCTTCTTTAAAAAAAGAACATTTGTGTAATATATAAATGAGAACAGAAAATATTGATTTGGAAAGAGAACAATATCGAATCGTTGTAGAATTCCTTGTTCTACGTGAATTTAGGAGGCTTTTAGAGAGAGAGTTCTTCTCAGGGGAGTCCCACAAAATAATACGTTGCGTTCGCGCGACTCGTCTCCCTCCGCGTGAAAAGGAAAAGAAAGGCATCTCTCAACGATTTCATGGTGGTTCAACCGACAAAGGGCTTTTCGGTTACGGTGATTGTCGGGAACGTGCCGTGCGGGCTCGTTCCGAGTGTGTCCCACGCGGAGGGGGTTCCTTTCATCACAAGAGGGAAAAAAAAACAATAAAGACTTCGGCTCCTTACACGGTCCATCTTCTTTAGCGGCGGTATTATTGCTCGATGATGAGACCATCTTGGAATGCCCAAAGAAGAGACTCTCCGGAGAGTCTCTCTCGCTACCTTTCGCTCTCGAGAGCGATCCGAGAGCGCTTCCGTTCCAATGATTCACATCCGGATATTAAAACATTCTGGGCGGGCCGAGACATTCTCGTCTCTTCGACCGATGATCGTTCCCGATCCCATGTCATTGTCAGCGGATAGCATCGCTATTCTTCAGACAATCCCGAGAACAAGAGGCCACTAAAAGCAGTCGAGGCACTTTACGGGGATGACATAATCGGAAGGAGAAAGTGCTCGGGACGATGAAGATAGCAGCAAATTGGAAAGATGGAAAGAAATTAGACTGGTACCGCGCTAGAAAACACGCTGATTTTTTTTTTTTTTCAGATAGAGACAAAGGCGCTCTTTGTTTTAATAAAAACGTAGATATTTGTTTCCTCCCTCGTTCTCTGCTCGCATACAAACGTTACATGTTTATCTAGTACAGCCGCTTAATTGTTGTGCGTCTTTATTTTTTTTTCTCGCGCGCGCGCGCAAAAGAAAACGATCCCGAACGTGAAACAAAATCCGGGCGTCGATGAAATCACAACGTGAGAAGTAATTTGCGATTCCAATTCAGTTTGTTCCATTTCGGTTTGTTTTTTTTTTCCATTCACAACAATCTCCCGATTATTATTAGTTCCCGACGCTATAGAGTCTCGCTCAGGCGCAGGAATTCTCGACGTAGCTACGCTTTGCAAATGAAATTCTGACGGCCGACGCTCCAGTGGCGCGTCAGTGTGTGCTAAAAAAAGCGCTCACGTTTTGTTTTGTTTTACTAACGATACATTTCAATATCTCGGAGATTACATACACGGCTTTGTTTTTTTTTTCTTTTTTTTTCTTCGCATGATATGATGTAACACATTGAACATCGCGTTGTCGATCGGAGAAGAGAAGATTTTGAAGCGGGCAATATGATGATTGATCGCGAAATATAATTGAACAAAATTTTACAAATAAACTTGAAAAATTTTATAATAAATAAAAAATTGTTTCACACACGGGTAGACCGTAGAAAGAAATTTTATCTTCGCGACGAAATCGGGCGCGGGGGTGATCGCCCCCGATGCAGTCCCATCGCGCGATGTTCTGACAACGAAAGAAGAGAAGTCCTTTGACATTTTTACCGTCTACTTCGCTTCCACAACACACGGAGATCGCTAGATTCTATCCGCGTGTGCGGATGATGTATGCGGCATGCCTGCATATCGGCGGGTGTGTCCGTGTGTGCAACATCGTCTCTTACGAAATTTACATACATATTACCCGCTGCGTTTATGGACTGCACGCCGTTTGCAATCCGTTGTTTTCGAGCCGTTTCAGAGGATCGCGAACTGCGTCATAGATCTTAACGTTATTAGATGTTTTCCCAGAAGCGTAAAACTTAAATTACGCGCGCGTCGTAAAACAGACTGACACGGCGGGTCACGTGAGAGAGAGTTATTCCGGCAGCAATTCTTTATTAATACAAATGCCATAAATATAACTAAACACGTCTGCGGCGAAAGAGCAGGAAATTTAAAGAATTGCCTCCGCTATGAATCTCTAAACAGTCTCTCATAAAAAACAAGACTCGTGATTTATCCCACGTTCGATGCGGGACCTGTGAGATAATTGTTCGTCTAAGACAGACTTTTAAAAAAGTTTTTACAACGTCCGACGACGTTTTTTTGCAACGCGAAAATGCGATGTCTCATCTCTCCATCTTGTATCTTAAAGATACGTTAATTTCTTACACTTACAAGTGAAGAGACGCTCCTTGAAACGAAATTTTCCACTAATTTGAGATGCGATTTGAATTGTACGTTTAAATCGTATATTTTTTTTTTTTTTCAGAGAGCGACTTGGATCACAAGTTTAAGAACCCGAACCGCGTTCGGTTGCACTTTGACGTGAGCAAGATTCCTGACAGCGAGAGTCTGCAGGCGGCGGAATTGAGTCTGTCGCGCGTCACGGTACCGAGCGTCGAGGGTAAATCCAAGCGCTGTCGAGTGATGGTGTACGACATAATGCGACCGGGCACGAAGGGTCGCAGCAAACCGATACTGCGGCTGATCGACAGCAAGGTGATCAACATGACGCAGAACAGCACGATCAGTCTGGACGTGCATCCGGCCGTTGAGAAGTGGATGAAGAATCACCGTGACAATCACGGGTTGCTGGTGCACGTGACCGACGTGAAGGGTATGCCTGTCAAGCAGCAGGAACACGTGCGACTGAAGCGGGCCGCGGACGAGCACGCGGACGCGTGGGTGGTCAACCGGCCGATGCTTTTCACATACACGGACGACGGCCGCTACAAGATGGCGACCGCGAATCAGATAATGGACCGGCGTGCCAGACGGGCCGCCCTTCGTAAGAATCGGCGGAAGGACGGACGCGAGAATTGCCGTCGGCATCCGCTGTACGTTGACTTCGTGGACGTTGGTTGGAACGACTGGATTGTTGCGCCGCCCGGATACGACGCCTTCTACTGCCACGGTGATTGCCCGTTTCCTCTGGCGGACCATCTGAACTCGACGAATCACGCGATCGTCCAGACGCTCGTTTACTCGACCAAGCCGACCATGGTGCCAAAAGCGTGTTGCGTGCCGACTCTCCTCAGCTCGATTTCTATGCTCTATCTGGACGAGGAGAATAAGGTTGTGTTAAAGAACTATCAGGACATGGCGGTACTCGGATGTGGCTGCCGCTGAGACTCACGGGTCGCGGTGTCTCCTTTAGTCGGCGGCGTGCGAGAATCGTGTTCTCGTCGTTTCATTCGAGAAACGCTCGTCAATATGAAGCAGCGCGGTGATAGGACAAAGAAAAAGATAGTTAGTTTTCGCGCGCTGCAAGGGCCGACGTGTTACGCACGCGTTTGTCGCGTTTTGTGGGTGTAATTAAGTAAAAAAAAAAAAAAAAGAGATAGTACACACGTGCAAGTACGAACAGCCTAAGCTGTTTACACTTACGACGTTAAATGTCCGTGATTTCATTCGTATATCGAGAGTTCTCGCGTGAACCAATCGGAAATTAATTTTACAACACGGACGTGTGAGAATGTACGGACTTTTTGCACCGTATGCTCGAAATTATCAGTCGTCGGAAGTGAATCCGCGCTTTTGTTTTTTTTGC
The DNA here is from genome assembly GCA_014825475.1 of Pseudomyrmex flavicornis. Classification (NCBI taxonomy): domain Eukaryota; kingdom Metazoa; phylum Arthropoda; class Insecta; order Hymenoptera; family Formicidae; genus Pseudomyrmex; species Pseudomyrmex flavicornis. The sequence goes on from QVNW01000586.1 coordinate 80,180, forward strand.
TTTTTTTTTTAATAAATAAGTTTTACGAATAAATCTACGACTGATAGCGAATTAGAGAGTTTAAACTTACGAGATAATCGGAAATTTTTTTTCGAGTCTACTTCGCCTAAGAGACAATTGGCATTGTTTCCAATCCACAACGTGTAATCTAACTGCGAATTGTGGCAGAATCAAGTTACTGGCAATTGCCAGATCATCACCGAGATTGATCGAGAGTGATGATAACAACGGCGTCGTATCCGGACAGCGCAACAATCTAGCCGTTCCAACCAATGTTCGCGAAGTTGATGTACTTCGTTACAAGCGGATCGCCAATTAAGAACACGATGATAGAAGTAACTTTTTATCTGACAAGGTGATGAAAGGTACAATTTTTTTTTCTTTTTTTTTTTCTTTTTCTTTTTTTTTTTGTAACATTCGCCCAGCGTCCACCGAATCTTCCGTAGAAAGACAGAACAATGCGCGAATAAGTGTCTTCTAAGTGTCTTTAAGTGTATATAAACGCGGAACTTATTGGCCGCGTTCAGCAGAATTGGAGCGCCTTGTTTTTTATGATTGGTCTATTTCTCTAAATCTATTGCAACTGTAAAATTACATACCACCAACTTTGTGACAACAATCACAAAGTGTTTTAATGAACGTTCAATTCTGCTGAACGCGGCCGATCCCTATTCTCACTCTACAGGTGCGTTCGCTTCGGGCGCTCGCGCGCTTTGCGAACGTCAGTCTATCTTTGTTCTACATTCAAAGAGCAAAACGAACTTAAAACACGCAAGCGCCCAAAGCAAACGCACCCTACGTCAGCGGAGATATTCTCATATCTCTGCTGTCAGGTTTTATACGAAGAAAAGTCAGCAGTGATTTTTCTCTAATCGATTCTAATCACATGTATGGAACATGTAATTTTTACCAAAAACACGTTGTGTCAATTTTATATATACACATATATATAAAAAATATATATATATATTATCTATAATATCAGAGAATATAAATAAAAAGATATATAATAAAAAAAAAAACTCTTCCGATACAGATCTCGTGCAAAGAAAGATCTCTTGCCAATAAAGAACATTTTAACATTTTTAATATTTTTAATATCTCGTTATTATTGTCGTGTACGCTCGACGCGTCACTTTGCAACGAGCGATTATTTATTAACCGAACACACGCAACAGGTGTATCAAGAAGACACGGAAAATACGAGACACCGTGGACTTTGAATGGAAATGTTCCATCTATCGAGACTTGGCACTCGTCTTGTGTGTTGAAGTATTTGTTTTAAATGCTCGATGGCAAACGATAATCATAAGCAATGAGTCATTTTTTTTTAATTTAACTTAAAAAAAATTTCATAATATAAATTCTGCGCGCTAAATTTTTTTTAAATTAAATTTATATTAATAAAACTTTTATTAAATTAATAAACCTTCAAGTAAATTTCGTATATGGTAAATATCGCATCAAAAAGCAACTGTGCCAGAAAAATGGCTATCTGGTCAGATAGTTATTTTGCTGCGCAATTCATTTTGCTGCGCTGTCTGTATATTGGATATTTGCGCGTCTCTCCGCGAAATATTTAAATTATATTGTCACAGTGTTTTTTTTTTTGAACAACCTAAAGGGACAGGGTAGCGGAAATTAGGATGCGTAAATCGATGTTATCCGTTGATACGTCGCGCCCTAATAACACGGATCCACGAAGAAGTGTGTGCATTCAGTTTTTCTCCGATAAAATAAACAAAGAGCGAGTGTGTATCTACGTAAAAAAAAAAAAAAAAAAAAAAAAAAAAAAATTTTGAAATTTCTGACGCCACGAATATAAAATTGTACCTGCTTATAAGGATTACTATTTATTTTTTACTATTTTTTTTTCTCTTTGCCAAAAGATTTTCGAACACACGTGTATATTTGTACAGAAGTGTTACCGATAAGCGAGCGCCGTTGTAAAATGTGTAAAATAAAAAGCGGATGATAAAAGCCGAGTCTGTAAACATATGTAAATAATACGTTGTTGTAAAGTATTTTTGCGTAATATTTGTATATTCTTACTTATTATATATGTTTTATCATTACTTCGTTAGCGTTCTACGATTGTATACAGAATATATGCGTGTGTAAATATTAAATAAATCTTCTGTAGCCTCACGAGAGCGTATATATATACACATATATATATATATATATACTTCTTCGACTTACAAGTCTACAACTTTATTTTAGTCTGAATTTTATTTATCACAGTAATTACATTTATAAGTAGTAAAAACTTCTCAATAACGAAAACTTAGAGAATAATAAAATAGCCTCGTAATTATTTGAAGTAAGTAGTTTTTTCTTCACTGAACTGAGATATTTTTGACGATTAAAGCGTATCTCGCAGAAAAATCTGTGCGCAACGTTTGTGCGCGCAATATTCGGAAGAGTTATAATATTGTCAAAATGAAGATTCGTCGATCTTATTGCAATTTCTATGAGTGATGTAACGTTCGTATTATATTTATACGCGACAAGCTGAGAATGTCGCAGCATCGTCAACTCTGATACAATCCGCGCCCGTGCAGTTCTATGAAGCTCTCGAGCGAGCGCGGAACGTGACCGGAGTAAGGCAGGCTGTAGGTCTTGATCACTTTGGCTGCCATACACGTTAATGACAATTTTGTCTGAGTTCGCAATATTATTTTGGCTACACCTAAAAATAAGAAATTGAATATCGGCCAAGTGCGGCTCGGGGAAACCACATGTTGCAAAAAAAGATAATCAAAATCGGCAGTGCTCCGACAAAACCTACCTGTCGTGGTACCCGTCTCGTACGGAGTACGTCCCTTGTTATTTACAGTATCCATATGCGCTCCCGCTTCTATAAGATTCATTATGATTGCGTGCAAAGTCGCGAAGTCGCTGGATAAATTAAAAAAAAATCATTAGAATGTTGTAAAGAATGTTTCGTATAATAGCTCGATGAGCTTTTATATCGCGCACCTGATCGGTTTGCCGTAACCAACAATGATGTGAAGCGGTGTGTTTCTTTTGTTATCCATCGCGTTTACATCGGCGCCGCAGCGAATTAATAATTTCGTCGTAGCTGCGCATGGAAATCTGTAAAAACGAAACAATTAGTTCTTTTTTTTTTTTTTTTTCACGCGATCGCTCGATTATTATAGTTTCGACGCGACGTACTTGCAGACATCGTTAGTGTGAAAATCGTCGACTGGAGTTTCGGAGTTCACCGCGAGGTGTAACAGAGTCTGTCCGTTTTTCAAGCGCACTTTCAACGCGCACAATTTGTGCACAAGTTGATGCGCTCGGGACAACTCTTCCTCATTGCCTCGGTTCCCGTTCAGCGTCATCAGTTTCGTTAGAATCGTCAGAATGTACAAGGTCGTTATGATATTCGATTCCATTTCTTCCTATGCAGACATTACTTCTGAATACATAGAGAAATAGTTTTCCGTTGTTTTCGAGACGGTACAGCATCACAATCGCGCGTATTATTGTTGGCCAGTGTGCGCGCATGTTTCACACCCCGATGGTTCGAGAAATAAACTGCATCAAGTAAACAAAAAGAGCACACGTGTTTTCTAATGACTGATTTCGCGCACACCGATAACACTTTGAATACAAGCGACTGTATTGCAAAAAAAAAAAAAAAAAAAAAAAAAAACGACGTCGTCCTTGGGATTCGGATTTTGGATTTTATCCTTGTTTCTGCTCAGCTCCATGACACTCGCGTCCAACACGTTTATCACTTGCGAAAGATCCAGACCGACGCCCACGTGTATTATCTGCGAGAAGACCTGCGCAAATCGTAAAAGATCCGTCGAGATGGACACGTTGTTGAGTTGTCGCAATTGCAAAGCGTGCAGCCACAGGTCTATACACCTGTCGAATCTGGCGTAATCCGCGAATATAGCGCCTCTGAATACTATGGGATGTGGCAGTTCCGGATTGTGAATACCTAGCAAACGAGAAAGAATCCCTTCTGCGATAAAGTACTACGCACAAATGTAATCACATTTTGATAAAAGCAAGATCACGTTATTGTTAAGTCGCCGGTTCCAAGTCTCGCTATAGTTAAAGCTTCTTTAACTCCCACTCTGCACAATAGCGTATGCGCAGAGCGAAACCTGAGGTGAGGTTAGATCCATATGTTCGCTCTCTTTTGTGTACGCACACTCACGTGGTTACGTCGTCGAAAAACAATGAGAAAAACAGCACAGGAGAAACTCAATAATTTTGATAGCGAAAAGCTTAACTATCGCGCAATTAACAATAGCGAGGTCTCGCTCGCGCAACAACAATCTATGTATCTACCTAATATTCTCTCTCGAATAGCGAGCGACTCCATGTGTATGGCATTGGGATTGTTTTTGATGCTTTCTAATCTTTCTAGCGTTTCACACTCTCTCCAGTTTTCGTACGCCTTTATAGGTGAACCTAATTTCTTATGTATAATATTATTAGTATCACTATACCTGCGGTAGAAAGACACATGCGATAAAAAAAATCAGACACAGAGATGTCTAGAAGAAACTCATGATGAATGCCGTCTACCTTAATTTCATTGCTAGATGCAGGTACTTATACGCCTTGTTCAGGCAATAATTATCTTTGTCATTGGCGTAAGACGCTCCGAGCAACTCGTAAGCGTCTATCATCTCTTCCTTCGTCACTTTGTACATTTTCTGTGAACACAGCCAGTCAACGACTTTTCCTCGCGTTCGCTCGGCGGCCGTCATTAAAGGCGTCATGCCGCTAGCGTTCTTCGTCATTTTCGCTCCGTACTTTATCAAGTCGCTAACGATGACGGTGTGATTAGATTCTGCCGCAAAGTGCAACGCCGTCGCTCCACAATACGCTTCCTTGTTAGGATCCGCACCTTTGTCCAAGAGAAATTTTACCTGAAATTTTTTTCACAGGTTTAATTTATCAAATCTACGTGTGTAAATAATTTTTTTCGTTTGACACAAATTTTATAATTGTTTTTCTTACAATGTCAGAATATCCTTTGTATGCTGCTATCATGAGACAAGTATTGTTGAACATGTTAGGAATATTTATATCTGCCTGATGTTCGGTCAAATATTTAACAATATCTAAACGTCCACTGAAACACGCCGCCCGGAGAGGAGTGGAATCAGTTTTCGTTTGATGATTTACATTTGCTCCGGCTCTCACAAGAGTTTTGAGAACATTCAAATGTCCTGCTCCTGCAACAGAAATGTTACACAAGCATTATTCATGTCAACGAATTAGAAAAACATCTGTTTGTATCTTTTAATTGATTTGTGTTGGCTTTTACCAGCTGCAGTCCAAAGCGCACTAGCTTTTTCAATAATAAGTCCATTAAATTTGACAGTTCCTTCTTGCTCTAAATCAGGTTTGAATTTGTCAAGTAACATTCTGACCACTTTGTTGTGTCCATAACGCGCAGCAACTATTAAGGGTGTACACCTTTGTCCATTCTCTTCAAGAACTTTCTGTAAATACAAATCCGAACATCTTTGTAAAAAAAAAAATTAGCATTTTTTCCAATCTTAAATAATCACAACTGATATTTTAGTTAGGAACGAAATATCTGGCTGGAGCTACAGAGATAGAAATTTATGACATACTCTCAGTTTTAAAGACAAAGAAGCCTGGTGTATTCCAAATTTAGAAAATTATTCTTTGTGTCAACCGCGCATGTATACAAATCTTTGCGCATGTGTGTTTACACACACGTACGCAAAATACAACAGCGGATCAATTGAATATTGTATATTAATAAAAAAAAAACTTTCAAAAACAGTAAATCATCGTGTCTATTTTGAGAAATCGACACTTCAGAATCGTGTCGAATATTCTAACCTAACCGAGTGACAAAATAATCACGTAACTTTTGCAAATAAGGCAATGACGCAATCGGTTCACCTGATTAATCAGATAATTCACGTCCGCTTCGGATTTATCGCTCAGCAGAGTGTAAAGTGCCATCCCCATTCCGTCTTTTGCCAAATAATAAATCCGCTTGATCAACGACTGCTGAATGTCGTCCACTTCGCACGCAGTGTCCATTCTCCCTGTCCCTTATTCACTCTTGTCTCTCTCTCTCGGGGATTGCAACAAAAAATCTTAACAATTATGTATACGAGAATATTCGAGACTCAAACCGAAATCGCTTGGGATTCTAGTAACCTCAAAACACATGGTCCTCGCTCTTTGGCAGAGCGCGAAAGATACAACGCCACGCCGCGATCGCGGCTCTATTTTAAGTGTTGCACGCGAAAGTATGTATATTAATTCCCCGATGTAAAAATAACCACAATAAAGCGGTTTTTGCGCCGCTCGCGTTGCTCTTTTGTTGTTCCGATCATTCAATGTCAAACGCGTCGCTATCCTACAACGGAATCGCGATCGGCGATTGTTCGGCCGCTCGCTCGGCTCGCTCGGCTCTGGTATCATATCGTCCGGATAATCCGTTTCATTCATATCGCGATCGAGCTCGCTTGTTTACATCCGTAGGTAGTGATCTCTCTTTCACCTTGGCAAGCAGACGATCAACACGCATGCACGCAAGACGCGTCACGCAGCAAAGGACTCGGACAAGTAATATATATTGTTTTTGCTTCTTTTATTTATTTATTTACATAACTCGGACTCAGTCCGAGTCATTTTAATGCGTCTTAGATTTTTAGACGAAATAATAACGTTGTTTATTTTCGTCTTTTTATTGCGTGTGTTACAGGTTTGTTATTCTTTTGTTTGTTCTTCCTCCAAAAAAGCGAGTACACGTATGCCAAAACAAATTTTATTTTCTTCATTCTTTTGAATTACAATCTCTTTATTGTAGAAATGAATATATATTCTCTTTAAGAATTTGTTGTATTTTGTACATAAATTTTCTCTTGCATTTCCGGAAGAGAACACGAACAACACGCATTTTCGCACACAAACAGCCAATTGTCGAAGTGCAGAAAAAAAAAAGTGAAATTGCTAATAAACGTTTTTGTTATTATCGACAATCATTTAACACGTAGTTTTATTTGTCACGATAAAAATTTCTTTAGTATTTAAAAGTAAATTGAGGTATTTTGTGTGAACTTATTTTCTAATAGAGATTCTCTAAACTTAACTGTAATTAGTAGTATGAAATTTTACATTCTTTGATGTACAATTTCATGATATTTCTACACACACACACACACACACATACACAAAATTTATAAATGACACAATTATTGAGATTCAATTTATAAATAAGAAAGCTTATTTATAAATAATACTTTTCAATAAAAATAGACGTAATTTTTTTTTACACCTCTCTAGAATACTATGCAAAAGTTATACTACAAATTACATTATAATTACACATTCTAAATATACATAAAATTATCCAGGTATTATGTAACTTTATGTGTTTCACACTGCAAGAAACCGATCTCTTATACTACGGTGGTAATGAAACTGACTGTGTGTGATATTCTCTTACAAATCTTCAACATTGTTATTTACAACACCATCACAAATCTAAATAACAGATGTCTTCATATTGCAACAGCAAATAATATAGAAATATAAACAAACATCTAAACAGTGAGAAAATATTGAGATACGTATTTGGATATTTAAGAGAGAAGAAATACTTTAAAATACGCGGCAAAGGCGCTGATCTGATGCCTGACTGTGTCTGTATTTTGCGTGACAGCAATTATTATGAAATTCGCGAGTAGTATGGCGGAAAGCACGGAGATTTGCAATATGCGCGAATCGACGAATCTTTCCGCCTTACAAATTTTGCACGAATCATAAATCATTATTTACAAAACTTTGATTTTTACATTACAACTTGTATCGCAGAGTACTTGTGATAAGTACACATGTTTTGGTCGTATCTTGGTCAGGATATCCCTTGTCCCATGTTATGTGATATGTTCTTTCAGAATCAGAATACAGAGTTATCGAAATGAAATCGAGCAAATTGCTAAACTCCACTACTCTTTTCTTGAATATGGACTTAGCTAAGTTAAGGCAAGTTTCCTTCTTGATATCAAGAGATACTGTATCTTCAACCACTTGGTCATTATACCTTCCAGATCTGCTTGAATAAAAGACATTATTTAAAAAAAAAAGGTTTGTACTTAAAATATTTAATTTATAAACATAACTAAATACAATCTTGAAATTGTTTTTGTTAACAAAGATAAAATAACACATTTTGGTCTTCAATATTACACAGAAATTAGTTTAAGATTACCTCTGTATTGCGCATTTGTATGTTTGCCAAGACACCTCGTAACGGAATCCATTAAAGAACCACACAGTGGAATCGTGTCGCGAATACATATTTGATTTGTCTGCTTTTTCTATAGAGGTTATTAAATCATAGCAACGTTCATATTCCGTATAAAGTTCTATTACAAAAACCTGCTTTAAGTATGAGATGTCTTCGTTAACAAGTCGACAGAAGAACTCCCATGTAGGAGGACACTGTGTTTCCTTATCTTCTTGAGATCTGCATACATAAAAGTGTCATTTGCGAAAAGAACTATATTTTAAAATATATTCAATTTATAAAACAATTGTTGATACACGATACTGAAATTGTTTATTAAATAAAACTTTCTTTTTTTTAAATGTTATAGAAAGATTATATTATTAGTTTTAATCGTCTTTTTGCCAGTTTAGAGAAATTACTGATTGTCGCTTTGTGCGTTTAGTATGTAAAGACGTGATAAGCAAACCTTGGTTCATGGTTTTCTACGTTCTTTTGAGAAAGTATATCTTTTCTTTCAGTACTTGCATCATCATGATTTAAGACTTTTTCAGTAGAGTCATCCCTTTTGGAATTATCTTTTTCCATTGGTCTTTTTTTTTCTGCAAACTGATCTTTTGAATTTCTATGCTCCACGGGTTTTGTATTTGTATCATACTTGTTTTTGTCGATACCGACAAAACTCTTAGTTTTGTGCTAAAAAAAGAAATTTACACAAGTTTTGAAACTTTTGGAACATATCGCGTAATCTATAAAGTATCTCCTAGTAATCAGAAAATCTATTTTTTTTAAATCAACATTGTTGCTTAAAAGTATGACTTACATTTTCTGATTCAGTGGTAGTTGTATCTATATTAATTGTATTATCATTATATTCGGGACAATTGGCTGACTGCGAGTGCGAACAAAATATTTGGGACTTATGATCTACTCTTTCTGTAATAGTTTTGTCAATTCTGTAAAATAATTATTTTAAATCTATTATAAAACTATTGCTGAGTAATAAATTATTGTTATTTAAATTATTAGCTTAATATGTTAGTTAAAAATGTCTTCTAAACATTTTTAAAATGTCTTTTGATCTTTTCACAAACTAAAAAAAAATAAAAAATCAATTTAATCAGTCATTACAAGTCTCATTAATTTTTTCCGACTAAATTCAGGATCCAGTAATATTATTCGAAATCAATTTCGAGTTATTTCTGTTTTCGAAAAGAAAAAAAAGGAAACAGAAAAAAAACGAAATAAAAGTCGAAACCGATTCCAATCAAAATAATTTTGCTTTTTGATTTTGCCGTCTTGTAACAAGACAAAAAAACTTTTATAGAAGTATATACTTTCTTTGGAGTAGCAGAATCCTTCAAATCTTGTAACACCTTCATTATGAAAGAAGCTGTTACAAGATTATCCTGTTGATCGTAATGTTCTTTTCTCTTATTGTTTTTTTTATATTTTGTATCATCTTTTGTTGCTGTTTCATCATTCAACTTTCGTGATGTTTTTCCAAAGCAGTATTTATCATCAAAAAGCTGATTATTCTCAGTCAATTTTAAACCTTTATCATTGGGATACTGATTCTTTAGATAGCACACTCTTTTGTTCAATTTATTTCTTATCTTGATGTATTTCTTATGGATATGTAACATTATCTTGTTTATCGTTTTCTTTATATTGGACAAAAATGACTTGGACTTAATGGCTATGTTATCACGATCGTTTTGTAAAACTCTGAAATGATAATACAATAATTGAAAACATATATTATTCTCAAGAAACAACTTGATGAATATATATGCGTCTATATTATAAGATGTACTTACTTCAAAACAGTAGAATTACCCATATTTTGTGTATCGTTATCAAATAACACCAGTGTTTCATAAAAAGTCTTTACATTGTTTATAATGTTCAATGTTTCATTAATTTCATTTTTCAAAGAATTATTATTGTCATGTATAATTGTCAACGATGATAATATGTGCATAAATATATGGAAATCGTCTAATGGATGTGACTCATTGAAATATTCTGCAGTAGTGGAAAAGAGTTCTGCAGACTTCCTATTTGTTTGATTGGAGAAATTGGTAAGCTGAGACAGCTGTGTCAATAGCTTTTCATTATTCAGGATTCGCGCTTCGATTTTGTTCAATGTGATCTTCACTGAAAAACACAATTGGAACTTAAATATCAAAATAACATCTCACAGATCTTTTGTAAAATATTCAAACTTACCTTCTTCCACATTCTTGCGAGTGCTGAGATTGTCACTACTTGCGTTTTTACATGTTATAATTGCATCTGCATAATCATTTCCATTTATTGGTACACTAACAATATAGCAAAGTGCATAACCACAAAGAATTCCAACTGCGAACGCTGTTATAATGTTCCCAACATTGGTCTGTATGATAAAAAAAAAACTTATTTAAAATTCCACATATATCATTCAGAAAACAAATGCATAAAGAAATAAAACGACGTCTCTAAATTACTCTTTTAAATAAATAAAAGATCAAAACTCCAAAATATAAATCATTGTAACACCTTAGTATTATTTGATTGATATTTCAGCATTTGCAAAACTTGAGATGTTCTGCTGTTAGACGGACAAATTTGGAGAGCATTTTCATTTTTACTTTCATTATCCTCATCACTCTCTGAGATGATAGATATACCGTCATCTTCCGTTTCTGTATTTAGCTTTTTAATGTCATTATCCTTTGTCTCCTCTATCACGGTCTCAGTATTGGATTCCTAAATATAAATTGAAATAAATAAAAAACCATCTAAAGATTGTCAACAGCAATTTCGGTAAGTTTCTGCAAGTTAAAGTTTACCTCTTCTGTCGACTGAGATCCTTTGTCATTGTCGCTTGCCTTTTCCTTCCAGTTCAGTCGGATCCACTTGTCTCCCTCAGCATCCACTTCTACCTCTTGCAAATATATTTCATTGATATTCACGTCATCCATTTTTTTCTGCAATTTCTATGCGCAGCAATTTGTTACAAATATAATTCCACGAACTTGGAATAACAAAATACGGGAATAAATAAATCGCAAAGTATATATTTTACTGAACATGTGCCAAGTAAGTCACACTGTACGTACACAACAACGCACTGAATAGCAGGAGATTTGTATTGAATTGGCGCGGAGGCGCGGAAGCCGAAGACAAGAGGAGAGTGACGTTTCCACGCTGTCAGTAGCGCCACGAGTGACTAACTATATAGCACCCTGTTTGTTCAAAACGCTACGTCGATAATAAATAACATTCCCTTCTGTCCTCTCCTTCTGTGCGCGTCGTCTGCTCTCATCTCATCTCGCCGACAAAATACTTGTCATCGCACATCAAGTTTGTCTTTTTTTTTTTTTTTACTCATTCATGCTACGTATTTTTGTAAATATTAAATTACAAATACACTGCCAACTAATCTCAGCGCATATTTTTGTATAAATTAGTAATACTGTACACAAGATTGTATGTGTGTGAATGAGTAATTGGAAGATTACGCTGCAATATAAAGAGTCCTGAAGAAATTGTGGAAAACTACTGTATTCAAACGCGAATTTGTGAAAAACGCAAATTGACGACCAACGGAGCAATCAGCAGAATGATCGAGCACAATTTTCCACCTTTGAGAAACGATCGCGTGCTCAAGGCCGCGCGCGGGGAACCGGTCGACAAGGTGCCGGTTTGGGTGATGAGGCAAGCGGGAAGATATCTTCCCGAGTTTCAGCAGGTCCGTGCTCAGCATGACTTTTTCACTGTTTGCCAAACCCCGGAACTGGCGTGCCAAGTGACCCTGCAGCCGATAGAACGTTTCGATCTGGATGCCAGTATAATATTCTCGGATATTCTGGTTATTCCCCAGGCGATGGGCCTGAAGGTTGAGATGGTAGCGGGAGTGGTGAGTATTTCCTTCAATTACATGTAGCAAAAATATTGATACGTATGATATTTATTACATCCATTGTCATGTTGTCATCTATTTTCTATAAAGAGAAAGTATCTATTAGGGTCCAGTTTTGCCACAGCCTTTGGCTAATCCTAATGATTTGGCAAGGCTTGTGCAACCAAATGTGGAGAAAGCTCTGAAGTATGTTGGAGATGCTATAACTTTGACTCGACACAAACTGGATGGAAGAGTACCACTAATAGGATTCACTGGAGCACCTGTGAGAATTTCTTCAGTACATTTCTTCAGTTTAAATTCTTTTACATTATTTGTTATACAATTTAAGTGTTAATTTTTATTTCAGTGGACTCTGATGGGTTATATGATTCAAGGAGGAGGTAGCTCCACAATGGCAAAGGCAAGATCTTGGCTGTACAAGTATTCAGAAGATTCTCACAAATTATTACAGATGATCACAGATGTTATTGTGGACTACTTGGTGATGCAAGTGCGAGCTGGTGCTCAGGTACAATTGAAGATACAATATGGCTCAAATAAAAAAGATAATTTTTTTGTGTAAAAAAAAACAATGTTATGTTCTTTTAAGTTACTCCAAGTATTTGAAAGCAATGGAGATTATCTGGATGATGCATTGTTTACAAGTTACTCCTTCAAATATCTGAAACAAATCAGTGAACGTGTACGAAAACAATTGAAGGAAGCAAATATTCCAGAAGTTCCTATGGTTAAGTGATGACTATTCAAATGACTATTTTTAATTGTGTTAATCAGCTCTATATTATGCAGACACTAAATCTGTTTCCAGATTGCTTTTCCAAAAGGTGCAACTATGAATTCCTTAAAAATCCTTGCAAAGGATCAAAGTTATGAAGTTATAGGTCTTGATTGGACTGTTGATCCTGTTGAAGCCAGAAAGCAACTTGGACCTGATGTCACGTTGCAGGGTAACATGGATCCTTGCGCAATGTACTCTTCTCAGGTGTGTTACACCTAAACTAAGTAAATTTTTAGTTTAAACAATTTATTAATTTTTAAATATAAAAAAATATTTTTATTATATTTTTGTGTGTGTTATATATGTTTTTAGAACGAGATTGTGACTCGTGCACAAAAAATGGTGTCGAATTTTGGTAAGAATCGATATATCGCTAATTTAGGACACGGTATTTTACCGGACACTCCCATTTCGTCGATGGAATCTTTCATTAAAGGTGTGCATTCAGCATAATTTATATGCCGTACAATAAACGTATCATACATTTATTACACACTTCCAGTTATTGTTATTACATATGTATTGATTTATTTTTAATATCCGTTGAGAATTTTTATAGCATTTCTAATGTCAATAGTATTTTTTGAATGTTATTCTTCAATAAAGGAAAGTCTTGATTCGTCCGTTCCATTACGTATTTCAAATAATCACGAAGAATCTGTTCGTTTTGAAACTCCTCGTTCAGTGAAGTTTCGCTTTTGAAGAGCATTTTATATCGACCATTTTTAATATCTTGGAGCATTTTGACCTTTCGTTGCTTGAAAACCAATGCTTGCAAATTCTGTTCATAGATAAAGGGTTTTTCTTGTTAGACAAAAATAAACAACAATTTTTAAGGTAAAATCAAAGGACAACAATATGTAAACATACGTGATACTTGATAGTTTCTGTTTGCGCGATTTCCTGATCTACGTTTGGCATGTCGTCTTCTATCGTTTTTAACGTTGCTCGCAACTCGTCATATTTTTCTAGTTCATCTTTTACTTGTCTTTCTAGCTCCGGTAATCTGTATTCAATTTTTTTCGTTTCCTGTAGATTAATTACAGAAAAGTCAATTTAGAAGAAAGAAAGATTTTTTTCTTTCCAATCAGGCAAATTAAAGCACCTACCTTTATGATCTGTCTAATTTTCAATCTTTGATCGGCGAGACGTTTGCAGAATATAACTTTCTGATTATGTTGACCTTTCGGATCTCTTTTAAGTTTGCTCATAACTTTGTCCACTATCATTTCCCGTCGCGTCACGCAAAACTCCATATCGTTGATCAACTTTTCCTGCACTCTGCGCAAATGCGACAGGCGCATTTCCATTTTGTGAATTTCGCTATTCATCATCGCGATATCTCCGCTACTGCGTTCGTCTTTCACCTTCTTCACTGTTTCTTGCATCAGTTGCAACTAAAAAACATGATGTGCTTTTAAATTTGCATGACATTGAGAAACTTTAACACTTTTGCGTGTTAACTCATTTTTGTATACAGTTTTATTTTATTACATTAACATTCGAAAATTTACTTTCTTTTCCCAGGACAAACTTTCCTGTTGCGTCGCATCCAGCTTGGTCTTCAAAAATGCCTTTTCCTCGTGAAATTGTCTCAAATCATTTTGCATCTTTATCAAGTTCAATTCAGCATCTTCCAGAGATTGCATCCCTTCGGTTTTTGTGATAGAAGTTTTGCCTTCCAGCTCTTGCTTCAGTCCCTTTTGCACGACCAGTTGCGCGTTTATCTGCACCAATTTCTGTTGCAACAGATTTAACACTCTCTCCATGTTCGACTCTTCCTTATCGAGCACTTCCAACGCGTGCTCCACCTTCAAGTTCTTTTGCTCCATGATCAAAATTTCCTTATTAAAAAGATTGAGTTCCTGCAGTTGCAGGTCTCTTTGTTGGCTCAGTGTGATCATGTGGCTCTCTTGGCGAAGCCAGAGTTGCTGCGCTTTCTGATTGCTTTGCTGGGTCTCTTCTATGGTCTTTTCCAAGGATTTTATTTTCATGTCGAGAGGACTGACGTCTTCGCCGCCTCTTTGCGATAATATCTAAAACAAAATTATGAACAATAGTGTAATAATTTCCATTTATAATAATTTCAGAGCTTGTAGCTAACGCGATACATCACCTCTTCGATATTCTTATTCAATCTGACGAGTTTGTCTCGCGTTCTATCGATCAAGGTATCGTGAGTTCTAATTTCTCTCTGAATTTCATCTATTTCCTTTTCCTTCGCAACGTTACTTTGCACAAGTTCGTCCAATTCCGTCTTTTCGTCAGAAACGTACGTCTTTAATTGTTCCAATTCCAGTAATTTTTTGCCATAAGAGTTTTCAGTTTCTACCAACGCCAATTCTTGTTCTTGCATTCTCTCTTTAGAATTCGATAACAATTTATTCAAATACCGGGCCGTTTTGTCGTGTGTGACCTTTTCTTCCAGTTTGCTGTATATCGTATTCTCCAACTCGTTCTGTTTGTTCATAAGTTTTGCCACTTCATTATTAAGCTCGTCTTCTTCGTGCAACAAATTTTGCCATTCCTGAAAAGACGTTACGTCAAGACGTGTGTACATTGTATTATTATCACGAAGTGTGAATCATATCCTCACATACATCTTGGACCACATCAAATTCACGTTGCTTCTGTTCGCTAAATTTCGACAGCTTGACCAATTCAGACTGCAGATGAGCAAGTTTGTCATTTTCCACTTCCAACAATCTCGCACTAGTCTGTATGTTGTCTTGTATTCGCATGTGCAGCGAGGTCAGGTGCTCGTTGTTCTCCGTTTCCTTATCGGTCTCTTTCTTCACTTTCTCTATTTCCGTGTGCAACGTGTTGAAAGATTCGCATATTTTTCTGAAAAGAAATAGATTACGTCGGTTTTTCGCTGGAGCGAGTGATGATCGAATGATTAAACTGAATAATGTTTATTTATTTCTCATAACACTTTGACGAAGTCCTGAAAATTGACGGACATATATTACGTACTCACGCTCTGTATTTAATTGCTCGTAAACGTTATTGCGTTTAGTGATGTTCAGCACAACGGAATTCCAGGCAGTGCACAGATTCTTGTGCTGCTTGTGCAACGCCTCCAGATCGGCGTTGACATCCGCGATCGTCTGGCCTATTTCAATTTTCTCTTTATTTTTCAGCTGCAGCTGCACGTCCAACTTAGCTATCTCGGTCTTGATCTCCCAGACTTCCTCCATGAGTTTGAATATGATGAAGTCCTTCTGCTCCTTCCGAGCGATCAGATCTCGCTGTATCGCCCTGTCCTTCTGCGACATTCGTTTGGAAACAGTTATGTGACTCTCGAATTCCTTCTGCAGCTCCGCGAATTGCGCCTGCAGAGCCGTAAGCTGTTCCAGTTCGTGTCTGAGATCTTTTTCCTTCTTTTGTTCGTCAATTAATTTGGCATGAGCAGTCTTGTGAATCTCTTTGGCTTTCTTCACGTGCGAGTCTTTCTCCTCGCGCAGTAAAATCACATTCGCAATCACACTCTGATATTTCTCTATCGCTGTTTTCTGCCGGACCACATCTTGCTGAGCGTAATACAGTTGCAGGCATGTTTCCTCGCGTTCTTTATCAGCAGATTTTATCTTAGTTTCCTAAAATGTTTGAGTGAAGATATAATATATTTACATCTTTTTATTCTTTTTTTAATTTACATCTTTTTACAATTTCTTAAATTCTCTTCTAAATCTCTACACACAAAAAAATTACAAATACTCACAAGATCTAATATTTCACTGTTCAATTTATTGTCAATGCGAATAAGATGATCTCGCAGAGCATCTTGAAATTTTTTCATCAACGAGTCGTCGGGATGCAAGACATTCGGTATTTCCACGGAGTTTGCGTCAATCCGCGAGTTCTTCTCTTGCTCCATATCATTAGTTTTAAGTGTATTATCAAGAGAAAAAGCATTGTTTGACGTTAGAGTATTCATTGTGAAAAATATTGTAATATCTTGACGTTTTTTTTTTTTTTTTTTCAATAAACCTGTCTTTCTAAATCCTGAAAATTATATCCAGAAATCTACTTTACATCAAAATCGTTTTTCTTCAGACTGTTGTTGATTGAAACTAAATTCTCGTAGCTAAGGAAGCATGACGCAAAATTATAATAACAGTTTTGCATGATTAAATATTTTTTTATTCTAAACTATTAAAAAGAGAAGAAAAAATGTGTTTAAGTAAAAAGTTAAAATAAATAGCAATAAAAATTGGAATAATTTAACGCAAAATGTAATTTATATATTTTTATCTTATCACGCGAGTGATGAGGATGCAATCATAAAATTTTATTTTCGTTATTATCGCTAGTTGATAATTGACGACTGACAACAATATTATCGACTATCCGTAATATTTGCGCGTCAGAATTTTATATATACAGAGGACACAGCTGTGTGCCAGTCTATTACCCTGCGAAATAACGTGAGGTGTCGTGTGATAGGAAAATTTTACGTGCTTTTGACGGAACCGTGTGAACATCGGATTGACATCATCATGATAAAAATACATCCCTGACGGACGGATCATCATCCGTTGTGAAGAATCAATTGTTGTTCGCATCTTCTCGCGCGCGCGTTTCATAAGAATATTTTATTAATTGATTATTAATTCGCGAGAACGCGTCTGGCATTCTTCGCGACAATGTTGTTATTATGACGGTCTGTCTGTTGCGGCAAGGTGTGCGCGCGGCATCAAAGTTCAGCGTTTGCATGACACGCGAGGATTGGTTATGGCTGGGAAAATTACAGACTTCGTAGAATGACCGAGCGCAGTCCCGCGAATGCACGCCGCGGAAAAACAAGCAGAAACGATGCAGACCGACGACAGAAATATGGATCAAGGCTTGCCGGAGAAGAGGACCATCAGATTTCGCGGGCCCAAAACTCATGTGTCACCCGCCGACAGACGGGTGGAGAGTGTTGATCTTTCTCACTACCGATCGGGATTGTCGAACAATCAGGAAAAGGAAGAAGGAAAGAAACAAGGTGCGTACACATACGCGTGACCGTTGAAGAAAGAAGCAGTTGGGTTGTTTGTGACACGATAAAGTGTGTTTTGAAGTGGGTAAATGATAAGGTGACATTAATCATCCGCAATAAATACAACATCTGCTATTTTCCAGGTGTATCCTTGATGCAATTTTTACGGACGGAATTAACAAGGGGTTATCAGCTGGAACACGATGAGGAGAGATTTTCTGCTAGAAGAGAGAAAGTTTACTCATTCATAAAAATTCCCAGGGAGGTGGAAAGGTTTATGACTTATGGCTTTCTTCAGGTAATTATCAGGTTGTTGTATAAAGGGATCAAAATAACATGAAATTATTTTTATGATGATCTATTTGTTTTTTTGTTTTTTTTTTATAGTGTGCAGATTCTTTTCTCTTTGTCTATACATTTTTACCCTTGAGGTTTGCAATGGCACTATGGGCAGTTATAACAAGGCCTTTACAACATTGTTTAAGGTAAATAAGACATTTAATTACTTTAATTACTTCAATATATTTCAATTTTAAATATATTTATTTTGTTTATTTTTTAATGTATTTATATTGTAAAAATAGTTATATATGTTTCAATAAATTTGTGTAATAAATATTACATTTATAGAAATACATACATGCAATTTTGTATATTTATTTGTTAATAAAAAATTGATTCTCTAAAAAAGAACTTGGTTTTATTTGCAGGGGTGGAAAAGTTCATGCAAAACGTAAGGAAAGGTATTTAAGCCCAGCTGAAGTGTGTGATTTGTTAAAAGGAGTCGTGGTGGTGGGTTGCTGGGCCGCAACCTGGAAAGTGGACACTTCTATGATGTACCATTTAGTTAAGAGTCAGTCTGTTATAAAACTGTATATATTTTATAATATGTTAGAGGTGGGAGATCGTCTCTTCAGTGCCTTCGGTCAAGATACGATAGACGCTCTGCTGTGGACCGCCACCGAGCCGCGTTCACGCTCGAGCTCTACTCGTACTAAACATTTGGGTACTTTACCGCATCTTTTATTCGCTTTCACTTATGTACGTATCCTTTAAATACAATAGTATCGACTCAGATACGATCGACGCACATTTAAGCGGCAAGAAAATTATATTATCCTTGACTGCAATTTCGTAGTATTACACAGCATATTGGTATTATTTCAAGCTACGACATTGAACGTAGCGATCAACAGCAGCAATAAAGCCCTTCTCACAATTATGATGTCTAACAACGTAGGTGTATCATAAAAAGTAATTTTTTTTTATGTCAGAATGTGTTTCATATAAACTGTTTTTAGTTTGTGGAACTGAAAGGTTCCGTCTTCAAGAAGTTCGACAAGAACAACTTGTTCCAATTGTCCTGCGCCGACGTCAGAGAAAGGTTTCACCTGACCATGCTGCTCCTCGCAGTGAGTCTGCAAACAATGAAAGAGTACGCGTGGCACAGTGACCGTTTTGCTGTTCTGTTACCGGACTGCGTGATGCTGTTGTTGGCGGAAGTTCTCGTTGATTGGGTTTGTTCTTTTACTTTTCAGTATTCAAATATATTGTACATTTATTATTGTATAATTATCGCCAATAATATCTTTGCGAAGGTGAAACACGCGTTCATCACGCGTTTCAACGAGCTGCCTTCAACCGTCTACCGCGATTACACCGTGAGTCTGGCGTACGATATGGCGCAAACGCGACGAGAAACAGCGTTCTCGGATCCGTCGGATCTGGTCGCGCGGCGAATGGGGTTTATACCCCTTCCTCTAGGAGTCGCAATGGCCCGCGTTCTCTGTACAACGCTAACACCGTCCGCGAGGCCCGCTAACTTCATACTTCTACTGTTTGCTTATTTCATACTGGTGGCTCTTCGCATATTGAACAGTCTGATTATTCTCGGCAAGGCGTGCGACATAATGTCGTCGCACGAGCAGGGCGAGAAGCGCTCGAAATTCCAGCATAATCGCGCTAATAGCGTCGACATAAAGAACCCCAACCTCAGCACGGCTATTTTCTCGAACAGCGCCGTCAGCCTGAACAACGTCTGCCTGAACGAGGCGTTTCTGCAGCTGGAGGAGAAGAGCGAGAAGCTGCAGTGCGTCGAACAGCTCGAGAACAACCCGAAAACTGTGTTAAGAACGAAGAGCGAACCTCTTCTTCCTCAATGACAAAACGTAATAGTATAATTCAATTAAAATTAATATAATATATTTTTCTTATTTATGAACGTGTACATATAATCTACCTGTGTATATAAGTACGCGCAAAAATGATATATAATAAACGCGGTTTTTTTTGCAATAGTTGTGATATGTAATATATATATATATATATATTTAACATAGATAGCTTATATATAATTACTAAAATATATATTAATAAATATTAATATAATATTAATATGTATTAATATATACGTATGTATAGTTTATATAATATATATTATGTATATACAATGCAAAATGTGTAATTGCTATGTATTATAAAGATAAATAAATTTGGTTACTATTTATTCGTACGGAAAAGAAACGCGAGATCTGTTGCACTAAGTGTTTGTGCAAAGAAAAACGAACAGAGACGATATACGTAACATATCTTACTCGCAAAACTGAAACTATGTTTCTTTCAAAACACTTGGTTTTCAGTTTTAAGAGAGACAACGGAAGAGATTTTTTTGTTTTTTTATTAGTAATAACATTTTTATGTAACGATTTGCACAGGTGTGTGGCTACAACGACACTAGCGCGCCAAGCGGGGCTGCGTGACAAGATGGCCGCCATCTTGAGCTCAACAGTCCTTCGGAAACTTCGAGTTTTTCCGGCGACGTCGCTGCGCGCTCTGATAGCTCTGACAGCGACGGCAGTGATACCGTACCTCTCGTCCCGCTCGGTTCTCCCTCTTGTGCATCCCTTCTTTCCCTGTCGAGGTTCGACGTCTTCGTCTGGTCGTCATATCGTCATATCTCTCTTGTTCTCGGTCGGTGCGGTTTGTTCGACGTTTGTTCCGTCTCGCTTGGGACCGAGACGGTTCGATTGACATTGTACGGGACGTCAGCTAACGTCAGCGCAGCGGTGGAAGACGTCGGTCTGTCGCTCTTCGAGAGCGCGATCACGGGAATCGATCCGCGACCGATAGTAACGACCCGACGACGTCCTAGACTAAATAACCGGTCGCGTCGCTCCAGCTGCATATGAGTCCATCTCTTCTTACGAGCACCATCACGGCGAGTTGAATGGACCAGGGTACGAAATATCGAGTGCCTATCGGCGACGCCTGCGTGTCTATGCGTGTGTGCTTTGACTCGCTGTGCTTCTCGTCGCCGCAACAGCGGCCTCCCGACGAGGAGGACGTCGCTACCCCAGAAGCGGCCGGATCGTCGTCGCCGCAGCTACCTACGCGCGGCGTCGCCGTAAGCAACACAACCGCGACCACTACGCAGGTCACGCAGCAGGTGCCACCGCACATCGGCGGAGGAACTGTCAACGCCATGGGTACTCTAAGGGAATTCCAAGAACTTCTGCGCGTCAAGGAGGAAAGAATCACCGAACTCGAGACGGCTCTCTGCTGCCGCGACGCCGAGATTCAGGAGCTGCGTAGCCACCTGGACAAGTTCCTGAGCGTGTTGCCATTCAGCCCGGCGCCGCCGCTCACGCCTACGAAACCGCGGACGCGCGATCGCGCTCAGGGCATCTCGGCGGAACCGCCTCTCCAAGAACTCGCGCCGCTCAAGGTCGTCGACAAAAGTGACAGGTTGGTTCGATATAACGGCATTTCTGTGTTTTTGGGCTTTTTTTTTCATAATTTTAATCTTTCTCTCTCGTCTCTTCGCGCGCTCCGAAGACACAAACGCGTCGAACAAACATTTTTTTTTCTCAACACGTTGCGACGCACCCGGTGCTGCGTGTGCAACACGACGACGTTTTTTCGTCATTTGACACACATAAAACGCAGTTGACCGCGGAAAATTTATTTATACAAATCGCGACATCGCGCGCGCGCGAGTTGCATTTGATAACAAAAAAGCTAGCAAGAACATCTTCGAACGAATCATATGTGTTCGTTGCTTTATAGTCGCGATTTTTTATTCGCGCAAGAACCAATTTTAGTCGCGATACACACTCGGGATGTTGTGACACGTGTGCGATATAAATATCGCGTGTCTCTCCGACACGCAAAGAAAATCTCGGTGCTACGCGGTAGAGCATCCGGTTTTTTAATTCTATATATTGTTTTTTTTAATTTCTATCGCGACTCCGATCTTCGGGATTTCTTTTCGAGACATCTTTTTAATTCATCGCGCACGGATTTATGTTTTATTGTATCGTGCGTATCGGTTTGTCGCATCGCTGAAACGAAGTGACAATTTTTGCGCGCCATGTGACGACCCTGTGCGTTTTTTTTTTTTTTTTTTTTTTTTTTTTTTTTTTTTTTTTTTACCGCCTTTCTCTCATTCGCGCGTAGTCGCGCGTTTGCATTACGCGCCAAAGTGGGCACTTTCGCTCAGGCACGTCGATTGTACTTTCGATTAGGATCGGTCTTCAACGCTTCGCATTTAAATACTAATTGCCGCGCTTCGCTTTCAATTAACATCATCTCTCGTTACCGAACTGCAAATTAATTTACAAAAGATACTCGAGAAAGTTGTGCGATATTTGCATCTCAGGACATAGAAAAAAAAATCTTCGTCGTGAAAAACCTTCAATTTTTTCCCGCCAATTTACACGCATATTGTTGTTCCAGTTGCTTATATTTCGAATATCGTTACGTAACGATTGTCCCAAAGAATTTTTTATAATCCGCTAGTCATCGTTCACACCAGTAACTTATTCGCTTACACTGTTCCGCCGTATGCCGTAGTGCGATTTTTGACTCCAGACAAAAAGTTTATCTGCATACTTAAATAATCATACGTTATATCACACGTGAGGAGAAAGGAGGGGGGAGAGAAAGAAAAGTTGTTTTTTTTTTCTATTCCGCATAAAATACATAAACTTATTCGCGCGTGTATACGCATATACGCACGGTCGTTCAAGTTTATTCGCGCGTCAGGTGTATGTGCACGCGTCTTAATTCGCGTAGGTGCGCGTAACTATATAATATCGTCGACACGTGGCACGGTTAAAGTATCGAAGCCGGCGCTATACGAACTCGAACGGTTTTATTATGGATTTGCATTCCGCGTTCGAAAGCGGCGCCGGCGATATAGACACACACAAACACGTGCACGCGCGCGGAATTGCGAAAGT
Source organism: Pseudomyrmex flavicornis (assembly GCA_014825475.1). Classification (NCBI taxonomy): domain Eukaryota; kingdom Metazoa; phylum Arthropoda; class Insecta; order Hymenoptera; family Formicidae; genus Pseudomyrmex; species Pseudomyrmex flavicornis. The sequence continues at coordinate 103,352 of QVNW01000586.1, forward strand.
TCTCGAGAATGTCTTCTATCTGTGAGAAACCTGAAGTTGACATTTAACCCTCGTTTCGCCGCCGCAGACGGACTCGAGAGAAACTGTTTTTTTTTTTTTTTTTTTTTTTTT